>OMKQ01044024.1:0-12374 GCA_900302335.1 Phycis phycis
TGACCGGAGGAGCGCGGCAGCGTGTTCTGATTGATGGGACTAAAGTGATCTCCTTGTTCGCTTCTCCCTGAACCCAAGCGGGTTGTGCTGGAAAGGTCCATTAGCAGATATATTTGTTTTGCTGGTGGAGAGTCCATAAGAGTGGTACATTCATCATACCTGATAATGACAGAGATGTGTTTCATTTCACTTAGCCCTTCCGTTATATTCTTCCCTGGATGTGCCTTTTGAGATTGTTTTGCAAGGCTAATGTCCAAATACTGAGCGAAGTGTGTGTGTGTGTGTGTGTGTGTGTGTGTGTGTTTGATGCGTTCACCCATCTCCATCCTATTTTGTAGGGAGTAGAAGTTCTGCATCTCTCAGGTAGTGATCTCTATCAAGGTAGAAGTGCTGCTTATATCTATCAAATTGGAGTTGGTGCAGACTCTGCTTCCTCATGGTGACACAGAGCTAACTTCTTCCTCGTCATTTTGTCGTTTGTCATCGTTGTCATTTTGCACTGGTCTGAGTTAAACATTTGTGTTACGTTGTCCTCTGGATGGGGAAGAGAATGAGAGTCAAATCGCCAGCTTTTCACGTATTTTATTTGTATTTATTTCGTATATTGGCGCCATTGTGTAATTAGTTTAACCTGCAGCTAAAATACAGGCCAAGAAAAAAGGCTAAATTGCATTTAATTAATTGAAGAGGTTTTTCCAGGACCATTGAGCTAATAGCAACTTGTATAGGTTGTGAGGTCTTGCTCAGCACAATAACAGCAGCAGCAGCAGCAGCAGCAGCAGCAGCATCAGAAGTGGCCATTAGGGCAGGCGCCACTCCACTTACTTGTCACAACGACTCACTTCCACAATGACCAGGTTCTCTGAAAGGTCATTCCATGCAGGGATTTGGTTGAACTCAAAGCCTTGGATGAAATCTACGTGGAAAAATAAAGGGAAAAACTGTCTCAGGCCAAAACAGATATAATGCATTATAACTACATAATAATTTGTACCTCGATTACACGGACAAGATCTATTCAGCAACAACAGAAAATCCACCAAGTGCCCTCTTCAGCTGTAACAGCAGGGGAGTGTGTGGGGTCCAGGTCATGCCCCATTGACAGCATCCTCTTGCATGCTGTTAAAGTTGCCCACGCCATACTTCAAACTCAGCCATGTGCTTTTAGCATTGCAGCCCCGGTTGGTAGAGCCAGTAAGTGAGAAGGGTGAGAGCCTTTCCTCTTGTCACTGTTGCTGCTCGTTTTGATCTGCGGAGGTGGATGGTGTGAGAGCAGTACACCCGTTATCATTTCAGCTCTGTTGAGTGTTTTTCTGTCATTGGTGGTGTTTCTTTGTGTGCATGTGTGTGCGTGACAGTGATTGTGTGTGTGCATGCAAGACTGTGTGTGTATGTGTATGGATGTGTGGGCATGATATGTAGGCGTGCGTTTGTTGAGGATGAAGTGTGTGTAAAATACATGTCTGTAGATTTGGGGGGAATGTTCAACTTTGACCTGTGTGTGTGTGTGTGTGTGTGTGTGTGTGTGTGTGTGTGTGTGTGTGTGTGTGTGAATGTGCAGGGCTGCTCCTGGTCTGTGATCTTCGTGGACCTGGATGCCCACAACAGGAACAGGCAGACCCTCTCCTCCCTGCTGCCCAGAGAGTCCCGCTCCCATGTGAGTTCCAGCACACCTCTCCATTCGTCTGCCTGGTCACTATTGGCTCTGGGCTGAACCCCTGCTGACTCTTACTTAAGGAGTTCAGGGACTAGGGTCTCACATGTGTATTACTATGTGATATGTATATTGCATTAGTCATGATTTAGCTTCCTCTGGATCTTAATTAAGTGTGAAAAAGACTATTATTTAATGTGATCCAAATCAATGGGGCCAGAAACTGCCAGCCTGTTTAAAGAATCAAAAGTGAACGGCTAACGTTTGACTCGTGAATTTGCAACAGCTCACAGCTGGAAAGAGTCCAGCTAATGCACTCATCTGGACATGCATGTATTTAAAGCTGTGTATTGTGTAATGACGAGATGAGAAAGATGCTGTTTCCTGTTGGGTCAGTAAGGAAGCACAACAAAGATAGCAACTCTGTACACTAGGGCGGTGTGTGTTTAAGCAGTGACCAAACACTCAAGTCCAACTGCTTTGACAGCGCCACCTCTGGTTGAAGAGGGTTATTGCAATTGCTGTAATGTTGCATTGGTTACTATTTAAATCCAGGATTTGTAGTTGTAGTGAAATGACAGAAAACAAAGCTTGAATCAGGGCCACACTGGGGCTGTGTATGTGTGTTTTACCAGGAAGTTTACTCAGGAACTTCCTGGTGGCGCTTTTACTGTTAATATGCACCAGCCGGACCAGCCGGACAGGCAGAAGAGGACACGGGCTGAACACAAGACATTTCGTTATGAAACCAAATCCCGGTGGAGAGACCGGAGATCCGGGACACACTGCAGCGACTTGTCTGTACAGGCGGAGGAAACCTGAAGCAGAAGATGGATGAGGAAACCTGAAGCAGAAGATGGAGAACGAGGATAAGAAACAGAGAAGGAGAACTGGCTTCACGGGTTGAACCTGATGGAGCCTGAAAGAGGAAGAGTCGGGGAAAGACAGAGCAATGTCTGAGCGCGGTGGGACTGCAGGGATCACAGTGCAGAGGGGATGGTGTGTGTGTGTGTGTGTGTGTGTGTGTGTGTGTGTGTGTGTGTGTGTGTGTGTGTGTGTGTGTGTGTGTGCGCGTGTGCGTGCGTGCGTGCGTGTGCGTGCATGCGTGTGCGCGTGTGCTAGCGAAAGTGTCCCATGGTTTATGCAAGTGAGACACTGAAGCAGTTCATTATGCATGTGCCTCCAACTAATGTGTGCTGAGCATGGCTGTCTCTTACAGAAGCACACACGCTGTAATGGCCGCACAGCTTAGAGATGGTACCACGCCAGCGCTCATGAACCAGGCTGGGGAATTGCCTCTGTGTGTTAAACATATCTATTCATCAGCATTCTAAATTGATAGCTTTTTAATTATCACTATCAGGACTCATTAATAACAAGGTGATATTCATTCAATCTTTTATAGATTTGCATAGGGGTGAAATTCAAGGGTGGATTCCCCTGCAGATTGTAGCAATAATAATGCACCTTATATTTCATACTCAATATTTTCTTACATATCCTTGTGTTATCCCACTTTGAAAGTCATTATTGGAAATATGTTCAATGGAGTGTGTTTGATGAAAGTAAAATATTTGTTTTCATGTTAATTCTTTGTATTAGATATTACTTGCTTTATAGTATACATATCTATATGATAACTTTGTGGAGAATGATTTGATCCATAATGTTATCTTTTGTATTCCTGAGGCTGCTCCATCTCTACGGTTGCGTTTTTGATCATTGTTTACTAATTGATCATGTTGTCATGATGGGAATGTTGTTACAAACTGCCACAGCGTTTCTCATGGGAGATTATCCAAGATTACGGTATATTTATGTTGATTTGGGTTTTTCACATTCAGAACTCTCTTGAGTCCTCTCAAAATGGCGGAATATGGCCAACAATCTCATGATGAATTCTGATGTACAATCCGTACAAGCTGAACTCACACATTGTGGGTAGAGCATTTTCATATTGTTTAAAAACCGATCAGACCGATCAGAAGATCAATTAACAGAGTTCTTGATCTTAAGACACGTCTGGTTTTTCCGCACATCCCGACCCATTTCACCAGCTCTTTTCTCTCTCCGTACATCCCATACAATGAACACAAAACATTTCAGCCAGCCCAGTGAACCTCTGTCATGCGCTCATCCTTCCCCTGCAGAACACGGACGCTGCCCTGCTGCCCACCATCAGCTACCCGGCCTTCGCCGTGGACGACGACGCCCTCTACAGCCAGACGCTGGACAAGATCGTACGCAAGCTGAGGGGAAAGTACGGCTTCAAGCGCTTCCTCCGCGATGGCTACCGCACGGCCAACGAAGACAAGGACCGGCGCTTCTACAAGCCTGCGGAGATGAAGGTGGGTTCAGTGGTCCCCTCTACCGCGGTGCTCTGTAGGGGACTACAGAGTGGACTACAGACAGGCTCGGTTGTGGACTACAGACAGGCTCGGTTGTGGACTACAGACAGGCTCGGTAGTGGACTACAGAGTGGACTACAGACAGGCTCGGTAGTGGACTACAGAGTGGCCCAGTAGTGAACTACAGAGTGGACTACAGACAGGCTCGGTAGTGGACTACAGAGTGGCTCGGTATTGGACTACAGAGTGGCCCAGTAGTGGACTACAGAGTAGCCCAGTGGTGGACTACAGACAGGCTCGGTAGTGGACTACAGAGGGGCTCAGTATTGCCTAATAGTCAGTGGTCTGGAAGTAAATGGTGGCCATTGCTTTTTGGTACCAAAAAGCTCTACCTACTAATATTAACAGGTTGGCCATTTAATGATCATGAATGGAACGGGTAGCAGTGTTTTTCCATATTATAGCGATCAGTAGCGATATCGCCCTGTGGTTTCTCTGCAGGGGAATAGTGCTCGTCCATCGGTTTGATAAGAAACATTTCACAGTGTTCAAACCACCGATTTGCTGTGGGATTATGGGAAGTAGGCCTGTGGAAGCCACGCGTCCTCAGAACACTGGGGCGCCGTCGTCACTGGGTGGAACTCCACGGCGCCCAAGCAGCAGTCCTGTGTGACATTGGTGTTTTGCTTTTTCTGTTGAAAGAATTTATTAAAACAGAAGCTATCATAAAAACGTGAATCTGCAGCAATAGTCCACCCTTTATTTTCTTTAGATCGACAAGAGGTTACAATACGCTGCGAAGAAGTAGCGCGACTTCTTCATCTCTCTTGTTGGACAGACTTGCGCTGCAGTGACCTCTTGAGGTACAACGTGGGATCACCCGATGCTACGGGCCGCAGCTAGCTGGGTTAACTGAAGCGAATACCTCTGCAACACAGTACATACATGTGTTTAATGTCCACACTGTTTCGTTACATTCTGTCGATTAGCACAGTTCATTTTTTCGTGTTATAAACTTATAATGTTGCATGATGCACCATTGAGGAATCCCATGTTGTGTGTTGACAGGTGTATCTCAGACAAGTCAAAGCAGCAAGTGAACACTGAGTTAAATGATTTATGTAGCCATCACATTGACCTCCCAGAATGAAGGAGAGAAGAGAGGGATAAGAGCAGAGCATTGCAGAGTGGTTGCTTGACATTTTAATCTTTAATTAGAGGGGATTAGCACGCGTTTCTGAGAAGATGTGTCACACCATACATCTTTATCATCATCTCTATGAAAATTGCTTTTCTAGGAATCATTTGTGTTTGAATCATTTGTGTAGGTTGCGTGTTCAGAATACCATTCAAGATGGTCAGACACGTCGATCCCCACAAATGTACTGATTGTAAGTCGCTTTGGGCAAAAGTGTCTTCTAAATGCCCCTTTACATGAACTTCCCATTCCCTATATTGCTTGAAATGTATTTCCTCACTACTCTGGATTCTGAAGAGATGTTCAGCAGACAGAAAATCCAGATGTAGTTTTGCTTTTACTTATTTTAGCTTCAATTTCTTATTTGGCACTCTCTAGTCACCCCCTCCTTTGGTATTACCCATTGGCCCTGGCGTGAATTAAACGGGGGGCTCAGTAATCGACAGGCAGCAGAGAGGCCATATCCATGCATCTGCTTTAAGAGAATGCACGGGCCACTGACTCATTTCAGGTAAACATGACCTTACTTTGAGTGAAGGAGCAGTCTGCAGAGGAGCTGCGTGAAACAGGGAGAGAACACTGGTGCATGCATACATTAAATAGGGATTTCTCTGTTGTGTGTTGTGTGCTTCTTTGCATTCAGAAGTCTCATCTGTCCTAGATGCAATATCTCATCAAATCATTGCCACAACACACAGTAATGCACCAAAATTTGCAATGGTTCTTTTGGGTTGTCAAGTAATAATTTAGTTACTGGTTTCTTTTGGTCAACTACAAGGCAACTGCCATTTTGTTGAATGGTATACTACAGGACTTCTTTAGATGCATTGTTCAATAAAGTATATAATGGCTGTTTGATGCTGGCTCTGGGTTTGAACAAAATCCAAAGGGGAATCACACAAATGTACATTTGGGCCATGAGGTGTGTGAGGCATTTCAGTAGTGGTGTCATGATTCATGGGTGAGATGGATGGGAAGTGTGGGGTGTTCTGTGTGGAAAACAAGAAGGTCCAGCTCTCAAATCCTGATCAGCATCAGGTGCTCAACAGCCCAACAACGTGCCTGTAGATGTCACCATGAGGCCTTCTGTGGCTGCCAGGATTTGGATGGGAAGCAATTTATTTTTAATAAATCCAAAACATTGGTTTGCTAGCAACTGGTGGAGGATGAAAAGAGAAATAACGTTACTCTACAATAATCTTGTTCAAGCTGAGGGAAATTAAAAGATGAGCAGAAGCCGTTAACGTTGACAGAACCTCAATCAGGAGCAACTGAAGCCTCTGCAGTGATGATAAGAGCTCACAGATCCGTGTGGTCTGCAGAAGGCCTCACAGCCTTACAGCTAGTGCCCCAGTGTTCCTTTTCCATTCCTCTGTGCCACCGTTATTGTTAACGTTAATTTTCTATCAGCCCAACTAGATGCTTTTATGGCTTTATTTGAGTTTATCTGTGACATGGCAACAGTCGCCCTCATCTACAAAGTTCAGAAGGCAGGGAGATCCTTGGGGGGCTATGGGGTGTGTGAGACAGGTGACGATGTGTGAGACAGGTTGGAGTGTGTGAGACAGGTGATGATGTGTGAGACAGGTTGGAGTGTGTGAGACAGGTTGGTGTGTGGTAGACAGGTGGAAGTGTGTGAGACAGATTGGGGTGGGTTAGACTGGTTGGGGTGTGTGAGACAGGTTGGGCTGTGTGAGACAGGTTGGGGTGGGTTAGATTGGTTTGGGTGTGTGAGACGGGTTGTGGTGAGAGAGGTTGCGGTGTGTGAGACAGGTTGGGGTGTGTGAGCAAGGTTGAGGTGTGTGAGCTAGGTTGGGGTATGTGAGACAGGTTGGGGTGTGTGAGCCAGGCCTAAGATCAGTCAGGATCTTTACTCCACCATTACTAGTCAGGATCTCTACTCCACCATTACCAGTCAGGATCCCTACTCCACCATTACCAGAAGCTCCGTGAGCTCATGAGTCTGAGTGTACAAAGACATTCTGAAAAGGAGTTCAGGGTGCACGGCGTGACTGTGTGGCTCCTGGCTTACAGTGTCCTGGTTTTATTTTATCTACCTAGCACAGCTGTACAATGGAGTGGACCGGCGCTGACCCACTCCCACTGTTTTGCTTGCGTGTTGTTGCTGTGGAAAAGTGGATTGAAGCACTCTGCCCTAATTGTTCACCTCCTGATGAACATGGATAAGGACCCAGCTCGTCTTTGGAAACGTGGCACCCAAGGTTCTGGACTGTGGGCTCCACGGTCCACTGTGTCTCCCCTGTTGACTTGAGTTACAGAGAGGTTTCAGGCCAGACGTGTGTGGGCCTCGCTTGTTTACCATCAAGGGAAAGCACCAGCCTGTGTGATGGACACTTTGAGCAATCAGAAGAGCTGCTCAGGCACAAAGCACCAGGGACCTTTCACTGTTTACTGCTCTCCATCTCACACTGTCTTTAAGCTCTGTCTCTGTCTGTCTCTCTCTGTCTGTCTCTCTCTCTCTCTTTTGTCTCACTCTTTTCTCTCTCTTTAGTCTCTCTTACTCTATTTTCTCTCTGTATCTCAATCTGCTCGTGTTGGTGCACTCAAGGGAAGTTGTGACAGGAAACAAAGACGACTTCACTAGTCTGAAATCAACAAACGCACAAGGGATGTGAGCTCATGCCATCTTCATGAATATGTAGTATCTAAAATAATATATACTATATGTGCATGTTCATGTGCATACTTTGTGGGGAAAGTATCATTTGGCATGACATTGAAATAAAAATGCCATGTTACCAAAGTACATCTGTATGTTTACCGATTGATAACATTCAATTAAGAGACTTATTGTACAACACCAAGAAACACCATTGATGATATCATCAATGTGATTACATCATGTGAGTCCATGGAACCCTAGGGTCCAGTGAGGAGGGATTCCAGCAGCCTGTCCGTGGTGACTCTGTTACTGACTTATGTTTTGTATGTACATGTATAGAGGGTAAATATGTGATATGTTGTTCGGTGTTTTGACATAAAGGCAATTTGGGATTTACGTAATGTTATTTTTTGTTAGAAATTATATAATTCATATAATGCTACAGTTTCCTCAGATTTAGAGTTCACTTAAACCCTTCTGTAATTGTTTGGTTTGATTGTATCTCCAGTTTTTAGCGTCATCAGTCCCGTGCTTCAAATATCTGGATAAATGGCCATTTCGAGAAGCAAGTTGAATCATCAGAGTGTGTTGAAGTTAATTGCTGCTGTGTTTTAGTTTCTCTAGGTTGACTCTGTCCACGCGTGTTGCTCTCTCTCTCTCTCTCTCTCTCTCTCTCTCTCTCTCTCTCCCCCTGGTTCTCATCTTCTCTCTCTAAAATGGATGTAAAAGTGTGCAAGACAAAATCAACACCATCATCGATGCCTTGGTTAATTATCAAGATATCTTTAAAAATAATGTAATACTTAAACAACAGTTCCTATTAATTATTACTCAGGTCAAGTTGAAGCCGAGTCGTGATTCGAACCTTTGAGTTTGCGAAGCTCTTTCAGTTAACAGCCTTTTAATGACTGGCTGGTTTCTCGTTTAAGAGGTAAATTGCTGTCGTTTGTGAGGGAGGAAAGATTGTTTGCCAAGTCCAATAGCTGTGTACCATTGTTGTGTACCATTGCTGTGTACCATTGCTGTGTAACATTGCTGTGTACCATTGCTGTGTACCATTACTGTGTACTATTGCTGTGTACTATTACTGTGTACTATGTGAGTCCAGTCTGTGCCCCTGCAGTGTGCTGGGTTGCCCAAAATCGCAATTTGTCTTCATAGAGTCGTTTAACTACCTCTTGAGTAACCAGCAAGTACTTTGACATTTTAATTAGGGCTTCTACAACGTCTGTAGGAAACCTATTGTAAGCGTTTGTATCATTATTATTATGATGATGATGATTATTATTTTATTTCAAACACTTCATGGCTGCAACAGTTTATATATAAATGCACAGTATATTCAAGTATAGATTCCTCAGAGGAGGAAGGGATGCAGTAATCAGCGATGTAGAAACTTCACAGGGCTGCCGTTTCTACAGGACACGGTTTACATGCACCAGTGGTCGTGATGAAAAACTCTTTCTTACCCATGTGGTCAGACCATTTGAATTTAAAACAATGACTACAAGTTGACCACACATGACCACACACACCCCTGTCTGTGGTCCATACGTCCATACGGTGAAACCATCGGCGCAATAAGACCAAAGATGGTGGAGATGTACCATTTTATTCACAATAAATGCATATTTGCTCATTTTAAAAAGCTGTAAATTGGCTTCACAATGACAGAGGGAATAGAATAGATTCCATAGTATACCATGCCAGATTTCACAGCTATATCTCAAAGATCAAAGTGGATGCATTTGTTTGAAACCGCGGCTTCTCGCCAATGCTGGCTGGACCTTAAAGGAGTGCACACATCATTTTTCTGAAGCCTCTTTTGCCGGTCGATTTTGCCGCTATCTGAGAGATATGGGTGATGGGGATTTTGATGTTTACTTCCTGTAAACCCGGTTTTATGGCATACCGGTTGCCATTTTACCATACTTACCAAAATGCAGTCTGTTGTCCCTGCATGTGGCTCAGTGCTAAGCTGTGCTGTGCTGGAGGGCCAAGGCTTCACTCTGACCTCCACCAATCATTTTGACATGGCACAAAATCTAATTATGTCTACAATGATGTATGCTTGCAAAATCATCATTGCTTGCAACTATACTTTTGTAGGTGTTTCTTTGTTCAAGCAAGCCAAATGATTGAGCTATTGTGTCCAACGAGAGGTCAGAGGATGGGCAACTTTGAAGCTCCATAGAACCTTCAGAAGGTCCATGCTGCACTTGAGCCCCACTGCCTTATGTTGCAAAGAGTTGCAAAGGCGGAGAATGAATTGAAAGCATTGAAAAGGAAAATTGGAGACACGCTGGTGATTCAGTTTGATATGTAAAGCCCATTGCTAAAGTATCCACATTTGTAGCTGTGTAATTGTGGCTTTTCTTTTTTGAATGCTGGTAATTGCTTGCCAGATATTTCCCAGGAATTAGTACAGGCTGGAAAGCAATTGGAATTGCCTCATAAAAATAATATACAAAGATAACTATAAATGCTGGTAATGAATAGAAAGGAACATTCTTGTGAATAGTCATCAAAAGCTTTCCCTGTGTCAATTTGCCAACTGATTTTGTTGTATTCCTATTATAACTTCTAATATATTAATTTTATCAGCAGGAATTTTATCAGCAGTAATATTAACCATTTACTGTATTTGTGGTTTCTC
The DNA here is from genome assembly GCA_900302335.1 of Phycis phycis. Taxonomy (NCBI): domain Eukaryota; kingdom Metazoa; phylum Chordata; class Actinopteri; order Gadiformes; family Phycidae; genus Phycis; species Phycis phycis. The sequence goes on from OMKQ01044024.1 coordinate 10,480, forward strand.
GAGCAAGTGGAGAAAAACACCTCCTGGAGAGTCTCCTGGAACCTTCTTAGATTATGTGTCACAAAGGTTTACCTCTACAGTTTATCTTCCGTATAAAAATAGAAAATAGTACAATTCACAGCCGTGATTAATCCACTGAAGAGTTATATTTTGTAACAGGTTTAACTGGAAAAAGGCAAAGCTTCCAACAAAGTTTTCCCCGGTATATCCCGACATCAACTGTGTTTAAGTCCTAATTTATACCTACCAGTGGTAAAGCTAATGAGTGAAATAATATGGCTAATGAAAAGAGTTAAAACATGAACGAGTTCTGCGACCGCTCTGCCTGAATGCTCTGCCTCTGAAGAGGTTAAACACATACTACAGTGTCTGATCTCTAACTTTATTTTAATGGAGCGGTTACACTTCCGGCCTTCACCTGTTCAGTTCATACACATTTTTGCATTTATATTTAATTCTGATTCCACAGGTTGTGAGTCAAAGTGATATAGTTGCTAGCTGCAGCTCTGCCCTTCTTTGTGAAACAACAAACCTGATGATCGTTCTTCTGCTGTCTCTCCCTTTATCTCCCTCTCTCTCCCCTCTCTCTTTCTCTGCAGCTTTTCGATGGAATCGAATGCGAGTTCCCCATTTTCTTCATCTACATGATGATTGACGGTAGGTTCTCTGCTCTCAGGTTGCTCTTGGGCAGGAAAGGGTTAGTTTTTTGTGTGGAAATGTTATTTTTGAAATATTATTTATCATTTCATATTGGATACACAGCAGCAATGTGGGCTGGATACTGTCATACATATCACTTCTGTCACCAGCACCTTCACTTTGATGCTTTTGAATTTTATTTGTTATTGATCCTCATACCTCGGTGGAATGCCAGGAAGGAATGACGAAATAGATGCGTCCTAAGTCTCGGTGAAGCCAGGGTCCGATGACCCCAAACCCTCTGGTCCTTAATGCTGTCAGTGTGCTGTTCCACAGGCGTGTTCAGGGGAAACAAGGCTCAAGTCAAAGAGTACCAAGACCTGCTGGAGCCCATCGTATTTCGCTCTCCTGAAGGTGAGGGCCGACGTTGATGTTGATCTGGAGGATGTAACCAACATGATGGCCATGCCTCTCTATCTCTCTCTGGACTACACCTATGATAAATTGCACCAGCACCCCAGAGTCATACTAGGCATAGCATATTTTGTGGTTGAATAATACTGGAAAACTGCAGAGTTAATTGTGTTAATAGATATAATTAAAGCAGTCATTTGAGAAATAATTGCGAGCAATCGGCAGGACAATAAAAGCTAATAGGGAGCAACAACATCAGAATAATGATGATGGAAGCTATTTTGGCTGGCCTTGTTCCTCTAATAAACTATGCTATTAGGAGCATTGTGTGAAAGTAAGTTTCAAGGGTGTAACGGAAACATGACTCAAATGTAAATTTCCCAGTCCCAGAAGATAAATTGGCATCCATTGGAGTGTAAATGATGGCTCCACTTCCACATTATTAGCATCTATGTATTGATCCATTCATCATGTTTTGACAGGCTGCCTTGTGTGGCTGGACATGGCTTCTTTGTTTTTTGGATTCCAAGTATGCGATTTGTAGGGTTTATTTGGGATAGATTGTTCTGAACCGCATACGGTAGTAAAGTTGGCCACCCCAGGAACACACAAGTACAGAGATGAATTTAAACGTTTTATAAATCCCCAATGAAACAGGAAAAAGTATATGGACAAAAACTGAGCATATCCATTTGATATTGAAAATAGCAACACCAGGGCAAGAACTACCTGATCAATACTGCTACTTTACATACTCAGTGGTTGAGTCAGTGGTTGAGCACTGCTGGTTGTGTTCTCTGAACACAGACAGACCAGAACCTTTAGAACCACTGCTGAGTCTC
>OMKQ01044026.1:0-12089 GCA_900302335.1 Phycis phycis
GATCTCATAACAGGCCTGTAGCCCCGGGCCACTCCACCTGAGCCCGGTGGAGAGGGTAACCGATAGGCCTGGAGCCGCGCGCTGCGGCGGGCCTGCCGCGCGCTACAGCCCCGCTAATTAGCCTCCCATTGTTGTCGGGGGGGGTTCTGTCTCCTCAGCTCCTCACCTTCTAGTGTCTGAGGACAAGTGTTATGAGGGGCCTGCTCCTCCTCGTTCTCGTCCTCCTACTCCTCCTCTCTCGCCACTTATTCATAGTTCCTGTCGGCTAGCCGCGCGTGTTGCTCTGGATGCTAACTCTGAGGGGCGCCCCCGGTGAGTCTCGGGGAGGGGACACAACGTGGACACAACGTGGACCCACCTCCCCACCCCTCTCCTCTCCTCTCCCCCCTGTTGGGGTCAAGTCCTCTCAGCATAGCCTGGACGATGGGCCACACCAGCCCCCCCGGTCCTTTATTCCAGGTTTGAGAACGCAAAAGTTCCCCCGAGTCAAATCACTTTCTGTTTCTGGGACAAATTTAGAAAGTACTTCAAATGTACTTTCATTAAATACTTTAGCAAAATCACTCTTCTGAATTAATCATACAGCCTCACTGAGTCACTGTGGCTGAAAGCACATCAGACTAAATGAGACTAAATGTAAATACAGGCAACAAGACTGAAACAGACATCCAGGAGGTCCAAACCGATACATTCACAAGGCATATATTCACATATATTCCATATTTCACTACTCACTCGCTGTGGCTTCAGCGTGGGGAACGCCAGCATCAGACTGACGACACGGAAACACTAACCGGGGAAATCAAGTGTACGCGTGCGGCTCAGGACAAAAGAGCTTATCTCTAGAGTCCTCTAGCGAGGACACAAGAGAGAGGAGCTCACTACAGCCTGTAACGCCCTATTAACCACCACTACTGCTGGAGGCCTCTTCAGGCTGAGAGCCTCTTTAGTTGTTTAGCACACGCTTTTATTCTGAAGTGACTAACGGTGACGACAGAGACATGTCAATACAGAGCAGGCAAGGGTTAGACAGTGCAGGACATTAAGGGGCAGTTAGGGGTTTGACAGTACAGACACGGGGCATTAAGGGGCAGGTAGGGGTTACACAGTACACAAACAGGGCACAAAGGAGCCGGTAGGGGTTTGACAGTAAAGAGACAGGTCATTAAGGACAGGTAGGGGTTAGACAGTAGAGATACAGGTCATTAAGGAGCAGGTAGGGTGTAGACAGTAGAGAGACAGGTCATTAAGGAGCAAGAAGGGTTAGGCAGTAAAGAGACAGGTCATTTAGGAGCACATAGGGGTTAGACAGTAAAGAGACCAGTCATTAAGGAGCAGGTAAGGGTTAGACAGTACAGAGACAGGTCATTACGGAACAGGTAAGGGTTAGACAGTACAGAGACAGGTCATTAAGGAGCAGGTAGGGGTTAGACAGTAGAGAGACAGGTCATTAAGGAGCAGGTAGGGGTTAGACAGTACAGAGACAGGTCATTACGGAACAGGTAAGGGTTAGACAGTAGAGAGACAGGTCATTAAGGAGCAGGTAGGGGTTAGACAGTAGAGAGACAGGTCATTAAGGAGCAGGTAGGGGTTAGACAGTAGAGAGACATTTCCATTGCAGTAATCCCAGAGTAAGAGAGGTGCTCACGTTGGCCTGGACGTTGCGCAGGTAGCGGGCGCACTCATAATGTCCGTTGTACTCGGCCAGGTCTGCCGCTGTGAAGCCATCGACATCCCGCTCCGAGCAGTCAGCCTGGCCAGCCAGCAGCACCTTACAGCACTGGGAGACAGCCCTCTTCATCACCATCACCATCGTCATCATCCACATCATCATCATCATGCATTCATTATCTTCACGATGATCATTATTATCCTCAATGTATTATCTTCTTCATCATCTCCATCATCATATCCATTTATTATCTTCATCATCGTCCATTTATCATCTTCCTCATCATCATCATTATTGTTCATGTATCATTGTTATTCGTATAACTGACCTCCAGCTCTCCGTTCTCGGCAGCGTCGTGGAGAGGTGTTCCGCCCCAGTAATCCCTGGTGACCTTTGACCCCATGAGGAGCAGCGTCTCCAAGATACGCCGGTGCCCCCTGCTGGCGGCAAAGTGCAGAGCAGTGGCCCCCTCGCGGTCCTGGCAGGACAGGCTCAGGTCTGTGAAGGTGGCCTGGTGGCACACAGGGGGCAGGGCTGGCTTGTTTGTTCATTCAGTGTATTCCAGTGATTTAATATGAGACCAAACTTTATTCATCAGATGAGAGGTCGGGACTTTATGTGATTGTAACGTAATATTTCATGGATTGTTCTGCGTGGAAAACCCTTAAGCACTATGCTTTAGGAAAAGGTAAGGTGGATATATTGTGGTCCTGTGGAACTTCACTGGAAGGTGAAGCTCCGGTTTGATTCCCTGTCTCGCGCAACTGGTAGAGCAAGGCATCAGCACTGCCAGGGTTAGGGGTTTGATTCCCTGTGTAGTACAACTGGTAGAGCAAGGCATAAGCACTGCCAGGGTTAGTCAGATGAAAGATGTTTATTGCCAGGTAGGTTTGCACATACAATATTTGACTTGGTGGTTGGTGCATGACAGTAAACAATAAACAATAACAATCAACAATCAACACAGTACAAGATGGCGGGGCCTAGTATGATATAAAAAGTCAAATCAAGTTAAGGTAGCTCGTGTTTTAAAGTATTTGACATGTATTTAAGTGTTAAGATAGGGGTTTGATTCAAGACCCACTTGTTCAGAGTTCACCTGAACCCTGCATAACTATCCTCATGTTTTTATTTGTTGTATGTCCTGGCACTTTAATCTTTACTCTTTGTAATTTGGCACTTTGATCGCTCTTTGTAATTTGGCACTTAGTCAGAGATGTTGTACACTAGCAATGGTTAATCTAGCACTTGAAATGCTTGAAACTTGTTCTGGTAACTTCTTACTGTATTAGCAGCAATGAAATGTTTCACCTTCTGATGACAAATGTACTCTTTGTCGCTTTGGATAAACGCGTCTGCTAAATGCCCTAAATGTAAATGTAAATATAACAAAAAAAAGATATAGTTGTTAATAGTTATTCATCTCTTATCTCTCAGATGCAACTCAATACATTTTGTGGATAATTGGCTACTAATAACTTCTAGCACATACGTAACATACTAGGCAAAACAAATAGCAATATCTAAATAATAGCACATAAATAGCAATATCTAAATAATAACACATACATAGCAATCATGTCTATGTCATGACTATGACAAAACATCTCTAGGTCAATTGAGGCTTGGTAAAACCATCTCCATTTCAGCAACGTTTTTTGATGCAAAATATGGCCTACTTTTTGCAAAGTTATGAAATGTCCTACAGTCATCGTGCGATACGAGGTGAACAAGCACAAGTGGGCGTTTCTTTAAAGTCATTGTAACTACTGTTATAGAAAGCGTGTATGACAGCGAAGGCTAGGGTATATAACAATGGCTTGTTTTCTGGTCGAGAGAGAACCAGCAACACACCAACTGTCAATAATGAGTATCTCAGGTTGAGCCGCTCTGGGAGAAAGCTGTTTGTCGCCCCAGGCCTTCCACTCAGGGAATCTGGTTAGACTTGCCTGAAGAGACAGTAAGAGGTGAACTCCCACTGTGGATAGTGGGTAACATTGGCGACAACAAAAAAAAATACAAGCAGGCAAGCACAACAGCCAGACAGAAAGTTCAATGTTGAACTATACCTTAACTGGTAGCCTAACTATGCAGCTGCAGTTAAAATCAAGTTTGCACACGAACATTTTCCTCGCTCCTTTGTGAGAATGAGAGCCATGCCTCTTTTCCTCGACCTCTTTACTGCCAACCTGTATGTCTTTGTAAGAGTGAGGAAACCACTTTACATGCATAACTGATAACATGCAGAAACTGTATGGAAAATACATGCATACAGCATAGCATGAATGCGCACTGGCAATACTTCCGATGAAGACTGTAAGAATAGGTATAGGAAAACCATACAGAACAGTATTAAGAAGATACCTTTTTTTTCAATGAAATGTAAAGCAAAGTGAGAGTTGATATTGATGCATATTCATGTAAAATACACCCGGCTGATCAAAGATCATGAATTGCGCATTAACGTGAATGAATAGCTGATACAACGGTTGCCATTTTCTCTGCGTCTCCATTTGGGCCTGATTTGCTTTTTAGAGCACGTTGTGGTGAGTCACTACATAAATGGCCAGAAAAATAGCACAAGGGAGGGGGAACTGAAACATCCAACCACAGCGGGCTGAGTCACTGGGAGAGATCTTCCCATTTCACCTTTCAAGAACACCCTTTCTGTCCAAAAGACTTGGTGAAACTTGAGCGAAAGACCAAATATTGTGCACAAAAAGGCAGCTATGGGTAAGCGCAGCGAGTAACAGTGGCTCACACTGTGGGTTGATGTGTGGGGATTTCAGGCATTGTAGTGCAGGCTGTAAAATAGGAACATTGAAGACAGATGTGGTCACATTGTTGGATCCTCACAAAGCGTTTTCGAAGCCCCAGTGTTTCTGCAGTGGGAATCCAGTCATCGTTTTCCAATTGTTTGATTCCGGCATGGTATACTTCCTGGTTTGTTAACGTGTGAGAGGGCATGGTCTGCTAAAGGAAATGGGCATTTTCCGGCCTGCCACAATCACAAAGGATTTTGCATTTTAGGGCATTTTCAAACCTTTTTCATAGCCACCATCCGTACAGCCACCAACAAACCCATTCCTATCATGACTATTAAGAACATAGATGGTTCTTAATAGGTTCTTCCAAAGAAGATATAAGACAAATAAATGAAATACAAGCCTCAGGGTTATTTGTTTGAGGGTTTCATTGTGTTTATCTCAACTATTGCTTCCAACCCTTTGCCATGCAAGCAAAACCACACAGGCGTCCCACAGAATTCTAACTTGTGACTATCGTCAATTATGTTGAAATGGGCCACAAGTATTCCAACAATGAACTGTTATGTGGCTAGAAAGAGACTGAGGAGGACTGTAAAAAAGAGAAAACAGTTGGCAGAGGCGCCAAGCTCCTGTTTGTCCACTACCAAACACAACCAAAGGGGCAGCGCACCATTTTACTTAATAATAAGTGGTTATATATCTTGGAAATAAAATCCTTAATTTGTTCGCAATGTGCAGGGTGTGTTCCTTCCAGCGCTGAGGATTCCTTCTGATGTTGGAGTTGAGTAGTCATACGTGAGTCATACCTTTATGCACTTTCCCTCAGGGATCATTAAAGTATTTCTGTCTGAGTGGGGTGTTTGTTGACAGTGGTATGTGCCAACAGCACATAACAGGATTTGAACTGAGCTAAACCATTTCAGTCGATTGCACAAATAGGTTACATCCAACTTTCAGACCTGCTATTATCAAACGGGAATCAAGGAAATTCAGTGTTTTTTCTTTGTGATGATTTGATGCTTTATGAATTGACAGTATTACAAATCAAGTGGCCACTGCAGCATGCCTGTATTCATGCTTGACAGAACTACGTTAAACTGAGTGACCATCGCAACCATGGGATGAACTAGATTGTTAGTCATTTGGCTGTTTACTAAAAGCAGTGATGTTGGGAGAATGAGCAGGCGGGGAGTCCAGTGACAAAAGGCTGGTAAAGGGTGTGGCAGTGCATAAAACATCTCCATCTCCTCCATTGGTCCATTACTGTTGACTGCACTCGTCTTTCACTCATCCACTCATTTTATGTTCGTCTGAGCACCCCCCACATCATGTCTGGTGAGTGGAATGAAAGACAGTTAGGATGCTGTGATTTTCTACACAAATGATTGCTGAAGGGTTTTTTTTCCATTGCATGTGTGTTTTTCTTCTGCAACACTACTTCTGTTAACTCTTTCGCACTTAACACAGTGCGAACAATGCGAACAGTGAATTGCACTCTTGAGAAACGTTTCTTTGTCTTTATTTGAAGTTTAATGGAAAACGGACTTGTGAAACCCATTCCTGTATATTTGTTCTCCATGTTAACGTGTTGGGGGTTGTCCTGGGAAGCAGAGTTTCCTCTCACTCTCTGCGTACCACGTGACCACTCTCCAGTAACCAGAGAGCACACTATGATAGGATTTCACCCCACGTATTCCTTGACCCCATCTGGAGAGATGGTGTTGCCTTAGCAACAGCAGCCTTTGTCAGAAGGTAGTGTTACATCTGTGTTTGAGACTATAGTGAGACCAGTGAACTAACTAATTAGGATGCTAACACCTGCTGGTCCCTTGTGGTGGCTTGTGGTTTATTTATATTCATCATTGGGGAAAATCAAACGACAACACTGGCAATGGCAAAAACAAGATGAGTAATGTAATTTGGTGAGCTAGAAACAGATGTTCACAGCAGCAATGATTTGTTTCCACTGAGATGAGTATCTCAGTGGACGCCAAATTATATATTCTGCAGCATTGAATAACTGTGCAGGACATTAAATCATTTTTGGTAAGACTGGTAAGACAATACCAGTGAATACAAACTCAAACAGAGAGCTTAGGACCTTATCATAACCATTTGGAAGGCTGAACTACGACGACAAACGACAAAAGCTCTCAAGTCCTAACTAATGCCAGTCAGTCACCAAAATCACCTTGCAGTGGTCCGCTGAGAGTGAACAGGCCATGAATAAAAATGGGATAACACAGAGTAAATATGGATCTCTCTCTCTCGTTTCTCTCATCCAGGTGGCCAAATGCCTCTTGCGGATGCCTTAGCGGCATTCATCATTTCTTTCCACAATCACGCTGTGAAGGAAGACGATAAGTTCCTCCTTTCCAGAGAACAGCTGAAAAAAATTCTTGTTGAGGAATTTGGATCAGCATTGGTAGGTCGCTTTTGTTTTGTTGTGTAGGCTTACCTCTCGGGGAAGCGGTCCTATGTGGGACTGTTTGTGCTGAAATGTGGCACATCCTGTTACGCTGTTGTGTCCTGTTTCATGGATGAATCTGATGTTCTCTTGTATTTTGACATTCGTTTTCACTGTTATCAATAACTTTAAAGAACTCCTTACACAAAATCAACTTTCTGTCATGGGCCCATGTGAAGAGTGTATGCGCACATTTCCACCCATTTACATTGTAATTACTTATCCAACTGAACTCTTTAACCCATTGTATTTTTGCTGCTATCTCATGCAGTGTGGCCCAGACGAAATTGACGACCAAATGACCGCTATTGACATGAACAATGACGGCTCCGTGGATTTCAAGGAGTTCATGACGTTTGTCGCCTCCTTGGCTATGATGTTCCATAAGATGTTGTGTGGGCAACTATGCAATCAATAGGGCACTATCCCCATCTTGTGGTCAGAATGTGTTATTTGACTGCAACTATTGGGCCAACTACAGCCGGCGTAACTGTACTCAACTGTACAATTTACATCTTTACAATAATAAAGATAATTAAAAACCATCCACACTGCTTTCTTTACCAAACGTAAGCATGCTACTGTGTAATGTCGACATAAAACACTAACATTTTCTTTTGCAAATTACCAGCACGTACATTTTGTAGCATCCACAACTTTGGCAAAAGCATCCACATATAATACCTCTCAGGGATATAACCCCATGTTGCCCGAAATCATGTGATTGATGCAATTCAAGCATCATAATTTCCATTAAAATGATCTCCTGTTATTTGTAATGGCCAACGCATTAAACAACAAATTATAGACTTATTGACTGTGAACACTTCACACTTATATTTGTTGTATATTACTGTTGTATTTTGACCAAGAACCATGAACGACTCAGGTAAAGATGGCACACCAAAAGATGCACATTTATGTTTCTAAATACAGACGTCTACTTCAGCCAAACACAATAGGCTTGGCGCACATCAGTTTGCGTTTCATCTGGGCGACTGGAGGGAGTTGGAATAACTTTGGGTAAGAAATAACTGTATACGTATAGCGTCGTATAGGTTATATATAGGCCTATATATGACACGCTGATCATCTTACCTGAGCAAAATAAAAAACTACGCTTAATTGATCATATAAAATCAAAGAAAGTACATGGTGTGGTACGCGTTTGAGTTAATGAGCTTGTATTTTTAAGTTCTTGTACAGATCTGTTAACATATTTATATTTTCACACATATAAAATTTCCCTCTGCATGAATGAAGTATCCAGAGAGAGAGAGAGAGAGAGAGAGAGAGAGAGAGAGAGAGAGAGAGACTGCTCAATCACTCATATCATGATAGTTTTGACTTAACTTTTAGTTCATTTCCGAGATCGCGAACAATAAACTCGCGGAGTTCCCGCGATGCCTCAGGTTGCAACGTTAGGTCCGTGAACTGAGTGTGCAGCTGGTTTGTGTCTCGTGATGCGACTGAGAAGGGGGGGGTTAACAACGGCGTCGGTCTGGAGGAGCTGAGACCGACACAGAGAGAGCGTGTGTTGTTTTGAAATTGCGAGTAGACACGGAGTGGAGGGGTGGTTAGGCCCTGTTTAAAAGATGGCGGATGTGGAAGGCGATGAAATCCAGTCGGTTCTCCCTTCAGCACCCCGTAACGGACCTGATGCCGGCTCAGCGGTCGGTACCGCGGGTCAGAATGCAACCACGGTGACGTCAGGTCCAAGGGTAGTGAGGATTATCAAGTCGGAGTCTGGCTATGGTTTCAATGTTCGTGGTCAAGTGAGCGAAGGAGGACAACTACGAAGCATCAATGGGGAATTGTATGCTCCCCTTCAGCATGTCAGCGCTGTTTTACCCGGGGGTGCAGCAGACCGAGCTGGGATATCAAAGGGTGACAGGATCCTTGAAGTGTAAGTGTGCATTAATCAATTCAGGTTATGTTCGCAGACAGGTAGCTAATTGGCTAACGCTAGATGGCCATACAAATCGAGGCAGAGAGAGGAGCTCGAATTGTAGCGTTTTCTCAGTCCCACCGCAACGCATTTCCGGTCTCTAACTTCCTATGAGTTGTGCACGCCAGTTAACAGTCCAAGGCGAGAAAAATAAGAACATGGCTCGAGTCACAATAACGACGTCAGGGAGAATAGATATGACAATGTATGTCAAAGCATTATCCGAAAGATTTAACTGAAACGGATATACCTCTGTCGGTAGTCCCCCCTCTTTCTCTCCTTGCTACTATACTGGAAGTCCCGCCCTCTATACCGCCGGTAACGCTAGTTCGGAGCATCCCGTACCATCATAAGACGTGAATGCCGGGCAACAAGGAAAATTGAAAGCTATCCCTATTTCAAAACAGTAAACGTTTTACCCCAAAATGTAGACGTGAAATACAAAGCAACGAGACACTGTTTGTATTCCCAACGCCATTACTGTGTCAATGTATGTTGGTGTCGCTGTGAGACGCAAACGAATGTGCTTGCATAAGTTGAGGACGGGCTGTGCATGTTGATTAGCTTTAGCTTGTTGCAGCTAAACTCGCAGCTAATGTTTTGTTAGCCCCGTGGGCGCAGTCCCTTGTTAGAACTTTTTAATGGCCAGTGGCTATGTTTTTACATCTAAGCCACGAAGCTGTCGTGGTAAAAGAGATCAAATGTGTATATTCGATTCAAATTTGGCCTCGGTTTGGGGTCTTCGTTTAAATCGACCAGTCTGCTAAAGCTTGCCATACATCACGTCCTTCTTTTAGCCATTATTGTTTATGTCCAGTTTCCGCTCTAAGGTGTGTGGTAGTACGGAATAAGCACCCAATACATGTCATGTGCGTTGCAATGCCATTTTGCACGTTTGTCGAAAAAACCACCGTGTTTTGTCGTATGCATCAATCGGAAGACTTAACGTTTGATGATTTGCTGACGTCACTACTGTCGCAAATGTATGACCAAATTGTCATATTTTTACATTCATTTGTCATGTGGGGTTCATGCCTGACTCTGAATGTATTTTTTACCCTATTCGATCCCTAAAAATCGTTCATATTAGAATCCACCCCAAACCATTCCCTTTGGTACATGCTGTGGTGGCTGTGGGAGGCTTGGTTGGCATCACGCTGTTGATGAAGGAAATGTTAACCCAACTATGACTACTGTAGCGTGTCTAAGTCCCATTAAGTTAAGTGTTAATGCACACATATCCTAACATATCCAGGTAACAGATCTGATGGGCTCTGTTACCTGGGCCAGTGTTTGGGGGGTTGGGGGGGAAACCTAGGAGAATATATGGGAGACACGTGTGAGTTGGCCGTCTCGTTCTTATAGCGAAAACTCTACAATACATTTTGGCAGGAAGCTGATTCTCACTGCCAGGTCAGGGAACATGTAAATACTTCAGCTCACCTTCCTGGGATCCTTGGCTGTCCTTCTGTCTTTGATCGAAAATGGCTGCTTGTTTATTAGTGCACATTATCAGCATTGGAAGGCAATAGGACCTTCGGGATTCTTGAAGCTGTTGGAATGGAATGGAACATGGTTGGGACAATATACTATCCTGTCACAATGGATATCACAGACCCGATGTATGTTCATCTGTGAAAGATATAGAAGTACTGTGAGAGTGACATCAACTTCACACCGGCTGTCCACTGTAGAGCCGCAGACCAAATGGAGTTCTTTTTAAAGAAGAAGTGAGAAAGGTAGAAATAAACAAGGAACACCAATTTGCTGAGGCGCCGTAAAGCTTTTCCTGCTGAGCTTCTCCGGTCACACGACCCGCACCGTGATCTTCCGTGTGACTCATTTACCAGCCTGATCTTCTCAGAGAGACTTAAAGACTGGAAACGAGAGCGCGTCGAGTGTGGCCATCGGGGGGTCATCTCTCAAGCGCGCCAGTGTTTTTGCTGCTGTCACGTTGCACAGCGGTGCCGTTTGTGATCTTGTGTAATCATTCATGAGACCTGATTCTGCTGTCGGTGTTTGATGCATTAATCAGTCATTGATTTGTTGTGTATTTGTCAAAGCAGGCCTGCCCACCTTGAATGTACTGTTCCTGGCAGCAGAGAGAGACATTTTGAAACAACTTGAAATGCAATTGGAATGGAATGGACTAAAACAATGATTATGTATGAATGATGGTTAACTTTTTTGGTTAAATTAATTTAGCAATTTACAAATTCATTTTGTAGGTGGACATGAAGCCCTGTGTCTCCGAGGATGAAATATACCTCTTCCTCTCCATCTTTAACGTGCCACCAAGGCTGTGGGTCCATTTTGTGGGGCCTCACTAATGGGGAAGGAGTGAATGAACGCAGAGAAATATGGCGCACGGCAGACGGATCCATGCATGGGCTTTCCCTCCCTCCCTCCCACCGTCACATGGTCCTCATACGACCATTAGCAGGGGCACCTGATGCTGCTTCCATATGGCCTCGGCGAAGTGCACCAAGGTGGGAGGTAGCTCCAAGCTCCACAGGCTGTCGTAGATGCTTCTAAGCTCGCCTTGGTTGCACTCGAACAGGATAGGATAGCCGTTGTATTTATCAGCATTTCAGTTGTACCTGTATTGGATGGATCTCTGAATGTAGAGCCACCAATGCGATATTCTAAACACTCGGCATTGTGTATAGTTTGGCAGCAGCATTTACACTTCGCTTGGTGCTGTATGTCCTCCTAAACGACAGGGGGTCGTCGTGCGCAACAAACTTAACACATGCCGTAGGCCTGGAGCCAAATGAATAAAATGGGTTTCAGGCATCAAAAGATAAAGTATAAAACCGTCCACCTTCCATTACCCACTGCTGAACATTTGCCGCCCTCCTCATTCAACAGCAATGGCGTGAGTGTGGAGGGGGCCACGCACAAGCAGGTGGTGGACCTGATCCGGGCGGGGGAGAAGGAGCTGGTGCTGGCCGTGCTGTCGGTGCCAGCCCAGGACGCCGACGGGCTGGAGGCCGGGGACGAGGGCGCCGTCAATCCCACCTACGACTACGGAGACAAGCAGGCCGTGCCCATCTCCGTGCCCAGCTACAAGCAGGTGGAGCTGCACGCCGAGAGGTTTGTGGTGAGTCACCGCCTCCCCGAGTGGACCTTCCGGTTTGTTTTGTTATTTCATCGTCGCCGCAGAATGTGGGCGGCGGCACTCTTGTGACACAAGACTGATATCGTGTGTGAAATGAAATTCCCGCACAATAA
>OMKQ01044027.1:0-11448 GCA_900302335.1 Phycis phycis
GCGCAGCGCGCGCCTCAGAGACGCCATGCTTTCAGTCTCCTGGACCGCTGGGGCAGCGCGGCCACACCCAGCACGCACACCGCTGCACGCGCCAGAGGTTGGTCCTCGCGGCGCTGATTCACCTCACATGCTTCTTATTTCTTATGCATGTTGGGTCTTTTTTCAGAAGAGAAAGGGAAACTTCTTCCGTGTGGTTTGGATTTGCGGACATGAAACGTCATTCCCAGAGGGAGGTGCTTTGATGCTGTGAAAAGGCTGGTGTTGCACATTTTTTCCATGAACTACAATAATCTCTGGTCCAAAATGCTGAGCAGCTGTTACATGTTGAAGGAGATGATGAACCCCTTTTTTTTTTATTTACATTTGGTCCCATTGTTAGGGCTGAGGTTGCCTTACACTGATGACACGTGGTCGCGTTGCTATGCGTTTCGTTCAACCATGTGTACGTGGTGCATGAACCCGGCGGAGCTGAGCAGACCTTGTGGATCTCGTGTGTTGCCACAGTGCGGTCATGGTGCATGGTGTAGTGGTCCATCCGTGGTTCTAAAGGCCTGCAGCTACAGCGCCATCAGGGAAAATAACCTAACAGTTTGTACAGCCGTTCCATTGGCTCGGGCTGCCGGCGTTTCCGACTCCAGAGAGTCGTGTGAAGAAGACTTGGCTTCACCAGGGATCACCGGTTCCAACTGGGCACGGAAGGCCTGTGGAATGTGATGTCATGTGATGTTGATGATGGCACGAGCGGCGCGGTAACATGTGAACAGTGGTTATGAGCGTAGTGGTATTCGCAGACTTCCTAAACCCGGTGCTTTTAAACTTGATGATGTGACCTCTTCATGCCTCTCCTCTCTAAGGCTTTTGTTTTTGGTCCACGTTGTCAAATTGTGGCCGATGTATGACCTGATGTACTGCTGGCCTCTTTCAGAGACCTACATTCCTTGTGTATATCATGAGGATGCTTTGGAAATGTTTGTACAAACTGTTAAACTGTCTGTTGGTAAAGTAGAGAGTAATGGCTACTCACCTAGCCAATGTCCTGCAAGTCAACCAATCCATCTCTGCCACTACAGTCATTTCCCTGTCTAATCTCTTAATGGTGCAGACAATCTTGTGTTACATTAGCATTTGTACCACTTGGAAGGAAATGCACTCACTGCTGCCAAACAAATATTAAGGCGTTGTTCACAATGACCTACATGTTTGAGTCATTGAGGGATTGAGATGCTGGGTGGGGAATTACATCTTCCATGTGTCTTGGCTGTGTACTGCTCACCCCTTTTTGATGATGTCATGCCTCACCTTGTGTGTGTGATGCCATGTGTTCGCAGGCGTACACCAGTCAGTTTGTGGCACTGACCATGTTTGCCCTGCTGATGTGTGATGACCGGATCTCCATGCAGCCCAGGAGGCGCGAGATCATCCAGGGCCTGAGAATTCTGCCTGGTAAGATGAGCTGCATGGACTGCCCAGTGTGCTAAGAAAGCCCTCTAAGTAAATCATGAGGGCATCCAAGGTCTCTTGTTGGCTCCTGACAGCTGGTTTTAGTTCTGTAGTTAGTTTAAACAATTCGGCTCGGACGATGAAGCCAAATGTGATGAGGAAGACGATCACAGAGCCATCAACAAGAGTGCTGAAAGAAGGAGAGCTTTGAGTTTCCCTCGGGGGGTGGGGGGGGTCTCTTGCGCCCCTCTCTAGATCTAAAGCATATGAGAATGATGATAACGATAAACTAACGAGGAACGCTCTGGCCACCCTGATCAGAGCTCCTCCCTGCCCTACATTATGCTTGTCATCCAGCCAAGCTTCCAGCTGTACATTGGGTCTGTGATGGTGCTCACGGCGGCAGCACCGCGGGCCCTGGCGCCAGCTGAACCAGACGATGTAACAAATTTGAACACTTATCCCATCAACAGTCCCCTAATTGACTGTGTGTTCCACGGCGTGTCTCCCCCCTTTGTCCAGACCTGATTAAGGAGGTGCTGAGTTTGGACGATGAGATCAAGAAGCTGGCGGTGGAGCTGTACCAGCAGAAGAGTGTGCTGATCATGGGAAGAGGCTACCACTATGCCACCTGCCTGGAGGGAGCGCTGGTGAGCAATGCAGTCTTTCCCTGGCACTGTCTCAAGATTAGGATCCATTTTCTTTTTTTTTTTTTTTTTTTTGGAATAAAAAAGTTTTTTGGAGCTACAGTTATTCCCTGCAAGCCTTCTCTGTCTAGCTGGTCGTTTTATTCTGCCTAGCATGAGATTAAGATTAAGATTAAGGTTTGGTTTCTGATCCTCGACTGGCCGTGCTGGTCTTCCCTTCGCTTGATAGAAAATCAAGGAGATCACATACATGCACTCAGAGGGCATCCTGGCTGGGGAGCTGAAGCACGGACCGCTGGCCCTGGTGGACAAGCTCATGCCCGTCATCATGATCATCATGAGGGACCACACCTACGTCAAGTGTCAGAACGCCCTGCAGCAGGTGGTCGCTCGCCAGGTAACACTGTTTCCCAGCAGCTGGTCTAGTGGAAGACTTGCAGACGTGGTTGTTTTTAGAAGGCCATCTCCCAACTCCAACACTCTATTGTTATGTTTCAGTCATTTGGTCAGCCGTGTTAATATATCTTCCAAATGTGGACGACAGATGTTCTTCATCCGATTACTAACGAGATTGCATTACATGTTGATCATCTGCAGTTTAATGGTCTTAATTCAAGGAAACAAACACGTTGACAATCCAAGATATGTTGATGTTTGTATGTTTTTGTAGAAAATGCTAACATTTTGTGATCAATTAGTGCAGAGATAATGCTAAACCTAGGTTATGCAATCACTGCTTGTGCTTTGTTCAGATAGTGGCTATGTGATGTTGGGAAACTTACATGTGGCCTAGAATAATGTATTTACTGTGGAGAGGAGGAGGATGCAGCCTGTGTTTATTGACCATTCTTTAACACTTGCCTTTGGGGGTAAATAAAGTCCTCCATCTCTCTCGCTCTGGGCATCTCAAGATATCTCAATAAACAGCTTCATAAATAAATGACAGATTTGGATGAGATCAGATTTTCTATCATACTATCAAATGGGATAATGTCATTAGATGTTTGACACGAGTGGTACTTGGCGCTGAATATCTCCTTCAACTGCCTAAACTCTTCTGAATGTAGGTCACCCTCCCCTTCGCAATTCAATTCATAATTAACACTGACTTCTTTCTCAGAGAAAACATTGCCGCGTTTAGAAGTCTGAGCTTTATTTGTACGGTCTGCTGGCGCCCTCTCCACACCTCATGTGTTCACCTTCTTAATAAACACCAGGCTGGAGTGGTGGTGCTCCCCGGACCGCATGACCTCACCGGGTCTGCAGCAGATGTGGACTCAGCCCTCCAAATGGGTCCAGAGTACAGTGGCAGCTGTGGTTCAAGGGCAGCGCTAGGCGCTCCCACGCTTGCATGTCCACTCTTGGCTGGGGGCCCGGGGGCGGAGATTCGGTGCTGGGGGATATCGCTGCATTCATCTCAAACCAATGTTGCTATTCTTTGTGTTTTTCCCCCCCCAGGGCCGGCCCATAGTGATCTGCGACCGAGACGACCAAGAGACCATCAACAACTCAAGCCGCACCATCAAGGTGCCACACTGTGTGGACTGCCTGCAGGGGGTCCTCAGTGTCATCCCCCTGCAGCTGCTGTCCTTCCACTTGGCCGTGCTGCGTGGCTACGATGTGAGTACCCCTCCCATTGTCGCCCCCCCGCCCACATTCTTTCCAGGGTTCGACGTCAACACGTTGTGCCTGAAACACACTGGCCCCAAAATCATTCCTACTGGCCCTCCAGAACATAAACCCCTTCGACAAGCTTTAACAGTTAGTAAAACAAATGCAAACACCTCAAATCACTGACAGGCTTGAGCCGTGTGCTTGTGTCTACCTGCTTGTGCCTACCTGGATTTAAAAAGTGGTTTTCCAGTCATGGAAAACATGGAAAAAAACGACTTGATCAAATGTCCTGGAAAAAGCTAGAACATGTCATGGAAGGTTGCGCAGTTACTCTGCCAAACATATTTCATGTTTTTGTGGGCTACAAGTTGCACAGTTGACCGCCAAAGGTAATGAGCCCGCTTGCAATGCTTTTTGAGGAAGTGTAAGATGTTGGTGAACAGTTGAACGACATAGCCATTGCTTTATTTTTCCGACGGTAGCGCTGTTCATGCTAATTTCAACCGATGGGATTAGCTGGCGTGTTTGCTATCAGGCCTAGCTGTCACTTGCTGCCATAGGAAGTCATTCTGTTGAATCCAGAATCCATTCTGAAAGAATACAGGACGCAATGTGCTCCTTTATTTCCTTTATACATTAAAAACTCAACAGTGCAAGTTGAATGCAGATTGCCAAAAGGTCGTGAAGTTTAAAAAGTCCCTCACTAACCCGAATTAATGGAAAAATATATAATTGATAATGTTAAAGCTCTGCGTTGATAGGATTTAAGCTCTGTGTTTGTTTTTCACACGAGCGCCAGAGGGGCAAATCAGACTGTGTGGCAAGTCGTGAAGAGAACGCTGCAGTCAAAGCAATCTGTCTTTCATTTCAGTTTAGAGTCCCCGCCCCTGCGGATCCAGTGTGGAGGGATTAGCATTCCTTTGCATCATTATTGGGATTAAACCATGAAATGTCTTGCACGTAAAAACACCTGTCGTGTCACTGGATGCACTGCTTGGCGTTGATGGAGTGCTCCGTGATTGCAGCAAACTGTCTTTCGCTGCGTTCGTTTTCACGTGATATTCTGATGCGCTGCTCAAAGTGCGTGTTTTCGGGTGATGTCTTGGATGAGTAAATCAAGTGGCGGCTGATTCCAATAACTCTCAAGTATGGTTTAAGTTTTACTACAGCCTATTTAAAGTGGGGCGAAACCCATACTTTTCAACCTCATCTGTTGTGTGCATGCAATTAACCACGCTGCCACATTCTCTGATCAGTGCTCATTTTACGGTTCATTTAAAATGATCAACTTTTAAATAATGATGAACTTTTAAGTGATGTATCGCCAGGGTGTGTGTGTGTGTGTGTCTTCAGGTAGAGCAGAAATACACACAAACAGCCAGCTGTGTAACATGTAGGTAATGCAGACACCCCGGGGCCCGGAGCCCTGGAGGGCCTGAGTTTGTTCACTCCGGGTCCAGGCAGGGCAAGTTTTATTTGGGTTGGTTCACAGTTGTCATTGATAAATAAATTGTCCATCATGCTGCTCATTCAAAAGAGGTTTGGGCGGTCGTCGCTGACACTGACATATGAACCCCCGAGAGCACAGGAAGGTTATGGAAAACACCCTGACAGTGATGAGCTACAGGAGAGGGAGCCCTGACAGGGCCCGATTGGGACGCTGAGTTGAAGGTTTAACTGTCCTTACGAGGCTTCACTGTCACCACTGCCTTCGCTCAACCCTGCCCTTGGTGTTGAACCTGGTCTCTGTGATGAAGTCATATAAACCATATAAACCAAGGTGGATTTAGTTCCCTAGAGTTCCCTATGAGGGTTTAGTGATATCAATTGCTGTGGGTGTGAACTGTGAATCTAATACTTCAGTGTTACTGTCACATTGCTCTGTAACTGGGCTGAGTCTTGGTCTCCAGCGATGGGAATTACTGGTTATCATATTGCAGCACTAATAATTCACTTAAAGGATGTAAAACAACGTGATGAATAAGTTCAACCTCAGCCTAGAGTAGGCCAGTAACAGCTGAGTTGAAAACAGAAGGAGTCATGTTTCATTTGTAGTTCATTTGTAGAGCCATGTTTCATTTGTAGTTCATTTGTAGAGCCATGTTCCATTTGTAGTTCGTTTACAAGATCTATGCTAGAGCCCATTTTATCATGGCTCTCATGCTGCCAAGTTTGAAAAGCTGGGGAAAGTAAACATGGAACGGACACTGAAATGGATCTTCATCCAGCATAGTGAAGGCCAAACTAAGAGGTAGAGGGGAGTGTGCCACTTGGGATGATGAACAGTTAACAGTGAGCATTTTTCTTAGGATGTCCACACTGGCGATGGATTTTGATTAAGATCTTAGGCTTAACTGCTGCTAGCCTGTTAACCAAGACAAGGTCAGACAGTACGCCAGTGTTGGCTTCTCTAAATCAATCACCCATTGAGTTTAGGAGTGCACTCCACGGTCCGGCCCCACTTTTGTGTGGGGCCAGACCGTGTTTGTCTTCTGTGCAGTTTTAATGTCGCTCTATTGTTTATTTCTGTATTCTTTCCTGTTTTTATTATTCAGTACCTTGTAACTCTTTCTTAAAGGCACTTTGTGAACACATTTTACTTACTCTTGTTTTGACACAGGTGGACTGCCCCAGAAACCTGGCCAAGTCGGTGACGGTGGAGTGAAGCCCAGCGCTCACTGAGAAAAGCCCTTGTGGACACTTCAAATTCAAAGTAGACTCCGAGAAAGAGGGCGTTTTCTGACTACATTTGTCTTCTGTCATACATTATTATTAATCTCATCCTCAAAAAGAAATCCTCATTTAAATTACTTTTTTTTTTCAAACACTCGTCATGTTTCTATTATTTTGTAGATAAGTCGTTAATCAGCGGTGGCAGGATTTAGGCTGGACCTTGCAATAAGTACTTTAGTTATTTCCTCTTCCACGGTATGTAAACCTATAGCAACTAAACCTAAAGGCTAGTGCTGGGATGTCTGGGAGATGGCCATTTTGGATCATTCGCAGCTTTACTCAAAGCTTGTGGATAAATCAACTTTTCCCACTTTATTTGGGCTGGTCATTTTTATTTTACTTTGTTCTTGTCTCACTGCATTCCGCAGACTGAATTGGGTCTGTGTTAGGTTCCATGTTAGGATGACCCTGCTTAAGTTACTGGTTTACGTTTCCTTTGTTACTGGTTTTCCTTTTCCTTTTTTAGTGGAATTGTCTAGAGTGTGTTTTGGATCAGTTTCCTTTTATGTCACGAAGTGTCAACAAAGTGAAGTCAGAGACACTAACTCCCAATAGTGGCTTCCAATCAAATGAAGTGCTGTTATGTGTTGCTTTGATGCTTCTTTTTTCGTTGCTGGAGTTACTTCCACGCACATGATTAGAAAAGAGGCATACATGTTCTAATCTTGGTTACAACTCAACAACGTTTGTGTTTTTGATCGTTTCTGCATCGTTGTAGTTCTCTGTAGTGAGTTTTAACTGGCACGTGTGTGTGGTTGATGAACTGACATTATACCGTATTCTCTGGGTTTACGATGCAACCAAAGCCAGGATGTTTTTGTTTTGTTCAAATGAAGTTATGTGTGTGTGTTGCACCAGTAATGGTGCCAGCCCATGTGACAGCAACATTGGGACCATCATACTGTTCTTATTGTATCCTACATGGTCAATGATTTATATGATTGTAGTTACTGTGTTGAAACGTGAATGTAATGTCATTTGAGAAACTGTCAAACCAAAAAAAACAATTATTTTACAGTAGCATTGACAGGAGTAAACCAAAACATGCTTTTCTATATATCGTATATATATATATTTATATATACATATATATCTATGTGCTTTATTTGAACCTGGAACAAATGAACATCAAGTCTGGCAACATATTGTGAGTTGCCTTTTTTGTTTTGTACGTATTGGATTCCACAAACTTTCAGTAGGCTAGGACGTTTGCTTTTTGCAATCAAGCCTTTACTTTTAGCTTGGCATTGTTTTCACTGTTTTGAGCCAGTGGAACAATTGTAAAGAAACAAAACTGGACTATTTTATCACAGGTAGGCCTACTCCTCTAACCACAGCAAATCAGGTTATAAGTTGGTCTGAATGAAGCATAAGCAACAGATATACACCAAATCCGTGCAACATCTGTTGAACACTGCTGGGTTACACTGGGAATGGGTTAACTATTAGCAAAGACTGATGCAATAAAGTGTCAAGTACTTCTTTACAGACGTTTGTCACTTGGTGAAGTTTGTGCCACACGTGCTATTGATGCAGAACAGAATGTTTCCAATCAAAAAGGTAATCACAACACTTTTATAGTCATTTTAAAAGTAAATTGACATACATTAAGTTCAAATACATTAAAAAGGTAAAAGAGCTTGCTTTGGGGAAAGTTGGGCGTAGCCTTCAGAAGGACGCGAGACCCCAGAGCACAGCGACAGTCCTGCTGGTGGAGTAGCCGGTGAAGACCCAGAGCGCAGAGCCGACGGGGCCGAGACGTCTGCTGACGGCCCCGCAGAGCATCAGGGCTGCCTTCACGCACCGAAAGACCTTTAAGAGGACATTCGGTGCCAGTTGGAAATGAGACAAAACGACGGAATAAACAGTCAAGGAATGACTGAAAAGTTCCAATATTGCACGGACCACCGTGTGGATTCGGTTGTAGTAGCAGTAGTTCAGATATTTCCAGCTGCGGTACCATCTTAGGCATTTCCACTCATTTCTTTTCGGGGTCGCTGAGGGTCTCGTTGAGGAGCTCCCCCCTGCTAACTGTCCACGCAGCACCAGCTCCTCGCTTGCACCTAAAGGCAACCTTTTCAGCGTCGACCTAAAATATCCATTGACCTTGAGCGTCAAAGAAAGAAAGCCAGCGAACGTATTTGTGCCAAAAAGTAAAACTTGCAGAATATATTCGTTGTACTGACTGGCTGCAACGATGGCCCTAGTTGTAGGTGCGACGTAACCGTAAAAGACACCCATTAGGTCGAGTAAAGAGCAGGTTTTCCGTTATATCCGTCAGTCCAAGCAAGCGATCGTCTTTGCCGGTTGATTGTAATTATGAACAGCTGTTTCAGCTCCACCTTCACCATTACTTAAGCAGTCTATATAAATCCGTGTATAAGGCGCAGCGAATAGCATTCCAGGACGCTTAATTCGCCTATTCTAATTTTATTGGCGAGGCTTGATTGCTTAATGTATTAATTTGCTTGTAGAGACGGAGCGAAGCTGTCTAATTAGTGTGTAGTTAGTAGTGCAGCCGAACTTACTGAAACTTACTGACACAGAAACTTACTTACACAGGACAGCTGAAATAACTTCAGCTGCTCAGTGAGTAGGCTACGTTTAGAGGGCAAAGGCCTGCACTGGTTGATCTCTTCCTTCTGCCCTATAACAGTTGTGTCAAAAACAATTAACACTAGCGTGTTTTTCTTGCAGGCTGTCCACATTTCCCGAGGATTCATTTGTGTCTACTTTTTTTTTTTTCCAACATGGCCCACTCCACTTCAGCATGTGACATAACTCATCTCAACATCTGGATGCAGTTAGCCAAGCTTCCAGTCGTGCACGCTTTCCCCCCTCCTCTAAAGGAGTGACTGAGGTGCACTGGTATGTTTGCAGCACATTGCAAACATATAAATGTGTCAACCGATCAACCTTATTCATTGACAGTGTCAGTACACAAGTCAAAAAGGGTAAAGGACCATTTAGCAGACACTTTTGTCCAAAGCGACTTACAATCAGTACATTTGTGGGGTTTGACACGTGAACAGTTGGAGGAGGGGGATCAAGGGGATCGAACCGCCGTGTCCACCTGCTCTACCCACTGAGCTACTGCCGCCCCACATATGTCAAGAAGGTACTGATTCATTTCTGACTTGTATCTTCTTGGTAAACACGTTTTGGTGTAGAATTCGGGTGTAGGGCACAAAGCCTGAAGAGGCTCATGCTGGAGGCAGTTCAAATGTAATTTCTAGGAATATGAAGTATGCCCAATTATGAACCACAACCATTTAATTCTTTAACCTGCAATACAATGCCAATGTCAGAATGGTATATACACAGTGACATATAGCTTCACAAGTCTTTTTACAATAAGAATACTTTACTTTTACCTTCAATGAAACTTCAAGGTGAAATTTCTGAAGGTTTTTGCCTGAACGTGAAAAACCTAACAGCATGCATTATGTATATGTGTAGCATTTCCAATGTTGTCCGTCTTTTTTAATATGCTCATGAAAAAGCTGCTCTCTGATGTGGAATGGTCTTATCCCAACTTAAACTTTCCTACAGTGATCCTAACCTAGTTACAGTTAAAAAAAAAAAAAAAGCTATGTACGTATCAATAGTACCGAATCAAAAGCATCTCTTTCCATTTAGCAGGAATCTTTGTTTTAACATGTGTATTTAATGCATCTGGCAGAGAGAGCTGGTTTTCCATGAGCTGTCCTCCCTGGTCAGCGGACAGACCCTGCAGTGCTGGACTGCCTTCCAGTTCATCCAACAGACACGGCAGGGAAAGGTAATGTAATGTGTGTGTGCTGCTGGTCGAAATCCATTTTTAGTTGGCATTCCTCGCACCACATACGCATATGGTTTCATCCAAATGACTTGCATTAAACTGCCTACTGGAGGTGACACCATGAACACAACATTCTTCTCAACGAGTCTTTGCCTCGCTTGTTGATCACTTTTGGTATCAGGGTTCGGACACAGCTCCCTATATAAGCCCAACCAGTTCAGAATTCCCAGTAGCCCCAGCCCTGGTTTATTTGAGTAATTTAGACAGCTTAGTGGCAAAATGAATGATACTATTGTACTTGAATGTGCGCAAGTAAATCATGAAGCACATTGGCAATGGAGCAAGAAACACAAAAACTGCGACAAGAATATCCAAGGCAATCATGGTCAGAATTAGTGGCGATAAACTGCTTCCTGGATTCGCTTATTGTATGTGTTCATCTGTGTTTATTCATTCTCCAACTTTAAACAGGCGATTCATCTGGCACAAACTAGTACTAATACTTACCAATACAACAGGAAACTATTACAATTGTAGAAACAATGAAGAGTTGCTTATTAAAAGACCTAAACTTCAATGCTATTACATGCAAATAATGAAACTTTGGTAAGGCACCCATATAAAGATTCCTCTGAATAATCTCATTTTAGATGTGTCTGGAATAATTGCAGCTATAGACTGCTCACCATTTCTGATTCTTATCAGGAAAAACATAACATTATCCATATACTGCCCAATGTACTATGGGAATATCATCGTCGTCTACCAAACCCTTTTTGAAAAGGCGTTGATAAAACACAACTTTCTTGACCTATTCAAGATTCCATGCGTTCTTCTGCTCTTGTGGAAAAGGACAGTGGAGCCTGAGGGAGCTCTGGAGACCAAGCCAAGGCAGGTCTTCTTCAGCACACCTGCCCTGCTGTGCATGAGCTAACCTTCAACCCCTCTGTCTGGACCTCAAGCGTGAGGCTAAACATGTACACATCTGAACAGAGTTTTGGTAGTTTCTTGCGAGTCTCCTCCCATAGAACCGGACAGACATCAGAACAATGTTCTCCGTTAGCTTGAACCCGACAGACATCAGAACAATGTTCTCCATTAGCTTGAACCGGACAGACATCAGAACAATGTTCTCCGTTAGCTTGAACCGCACGGAAGTTCGTGCTTGCCGGTGCAGTCAGGGTCCAGCGTGTTCTTCTGGTTCCCCGCAGCTGGAGCTCTAATGGGTGGGGC
>OMKQ01044028.1:0-10000 GCA_900302335.1 Phycis phycis
GTCTTCCTGGCCCTCTGGGGACAGTTCATGTGGAATGGTGACACACTTTTCTTGCGACTTAGAAATATGTGTACTTAAAAAAAGAGCAGATCAGACCCTTAACTAAGTAACATAATTTTATTTCTAATTTGTACATTATTTAGCAATTATTTCTGGTCAATGCAGTTGTCTTTTATTTACATTAGTGCTTATACAAAAGAGTGTATTTCTGTTTTGAGCAACAGAACACGTCATCAGTGTGCGTGCGGCCGTGACGGTGTTGATTATGGTCCAGAATGTATTGTTGATATGCATATGTGAGCGCCGGCGAGAGTCTGGAGAAAGCAAACATAAGAAAAGTACAGCACCGGGGAGAATAAAGTTACCAAACTGAAGACAGAGTCCTGTCTGTTTTAAGGGTGCAACATAAAATTGGGTGTTTCCGCCTGGTCGAGTTTGTCTTTTTCCACGACAGAGGAGCAACTAATGGCGAAAACGGAGCAGCAACTAATGGCGAAAACGGAGCAGCAACCATGTGGCCGCTAGCCTAGCACGCTAACTCTGCAAGACCGCATCATGCGGAGAAAACGGTGAAGGTAAAGAAAAAATGTGCTATCATGACCGGTGCACCAAAAATATCACCTGTTTGGGAGAGTGTGCTGGAGGAGATAGAAGAAAGGTTGCTATCACTGTCAGCACTAGAGTTAAATGATGTCTGCACAGCACTGAGTTTGACCGTGGAGGAGAGTAACAGAGCCTTTCCTCACAAATTACGGAGGCTTATCATTCAGCACCTGGAAGGTGAAGATGTTTCACCAGTGGAGGATGCAGGGATGTTGCTGTTACTAGGGTTAAGTGACAAAATGTATGAATTAAAAGAGAAAAATGTATTTGAATAATGATGCCTGTTGGAGAAAGGGGATAAATAATCCAATAACGCAGGTGAGGTGAGAGAGAGCAATTCTCCCCCAAATTTCCAAGAACCGAAAACACTGATCCCAATGTGGAAAAAAGCTTAAGGCTCTATATCCTTTCGACACTGGTGTTCCTAATACCATATGCTCCGGGATAAAGATTTCCTTTTATCGGATTCTCATCTGTTGTCGAGATCGGCCCAAACAAACATTCAAGGACAGTCGCACATCACTGTACTCCACCAACAACTACCGGTATATATATATACTTCAACACTCTACATCCATGACTAAAAGCTGACTACAAAATGTCTCCTTAACTGAACCACAGTTTGGCTTAACCATGGGACCTCTTGAACTTATCTAAGGGCCACGTACACTGCCCCACCACTAAGCTACCATAACAACGCTAGGCTCTTGGCCTTGTGGCTAAGCTAATCAAAACAATGCTGGCCTGTTGGCCTTGTGGCTAAGCTAATCTAAACAACACTGGCCCGTTCGACTCGCGGCAAAGCTAAAGCTAACCAAAACAACGTTCCCAATCATGACTAGTATCATGACTGGATTGTGAACTGCTACTCCAAGCAAACAGAAAGATCTCTGACCTTAAGGAAGATGTGAGATGGCTCTCTGCCAAGCTCCAATAGAAACAGTCACTGCTATCCAGCTTCATGGAGGTAGCATCTGTTCAATCCAAAGGAATCGCCTCACTTAGCGTAATCTCCCATGACACGGCCCTGTGGGTTTCCGCTACTGTTCCATGATTGTCCTCCTGCTCAACACCTAAACAGCCACCCTGGTCTGAGGTTGTTATCCATGGTCGCAAGAGGGATACAGACGGGTCTGCTTCTCTGCATGGTCTGAACCTCTCATACCGCTATGCAGCCTTGTCCTCAGACAACCCGGCTCACCCAGAGGATCCCCCTGTGGCTCCACTCCACCCAGACCAGAGAACGGTCCCTGCTGACTCTGCAGCACCGTCCAAGGATCTTCCTCACCCGGGCCCAAATCAATGGCCCTCATCCAATTTGAAGTCATCCTCTTTGCGGCGCCAGAGGGACACTGTCCTATGTAGCACAGGTGTCCTTCCACGCACAACAGCTAGCATCAGCTCTCCTAGCTTTGTGGCCGCTGCCTAGTCACAGCAGTCTGCTCCAGCCCCTGCTCTGACATGGAGCGCTGAAAAACCACAGCGAACATCTCTGTGTCCCCTCTTTGCTCCTACCAAACTCATCGTAGGAGACTCAATTAGCAGAAACACTTGCTTCCTCAACACAGCCACACACTGCTTTCCCGGAGCCACGGTGCCAGTTATGCTCCAGAACCTGCCTGACCTGCTTCTCTCTCTACCGTCCTCCATTAACTGGGTCCTAGTTCACGTAGGAACCAGTGATACGGTGGAGCTGACTAAAAAGGACTTTACCTTCCCTTTTTACCTTCTTAAACACCTGTGGAAAGGATTAGACAAGATTAGATTAGATTCAACTTTATTGTCATTGTGCAGAGTACAACGTACAGAGACAACGAAATGTAGTTGGTGTTCTTACCAAAAGTGCAAAGGAGCGATTAAGGTGCAGTACGTACATGAGTAAAGTAGTATACAGTGGCCCTGTAAAGTGCAATTAGTACCAGTCAGCAGTAAACAAACAACAGATAGTGTTTAGCAAGTACAGGTAGTAATTATAGAGGTATGGTATGGATATGGGTAGTACAGTAAGTAAGTAAGTAGTTCAGTAATAAGTAGTACAATAGTGCAATAGTGCACTATTGTAGTGCACTAGTAGTAGCAGCATAAAAATGGGTACAACAGATAAATGCAGTTGGTATGGATATGAGGGTACAGTGTGATAAATAAACAGATAATATGTCCAGGGGGGTGGGTGAGGGGGGGTCCAGGTCCAGGGGGGGTAATATTCACTTGGGTTGGGTTGGGATGTGTGGATTAGCGGTCTGCTACCCACTCATGCCCGTGGAGGTGGGCGTTTCTCCAGAATCCAGAAACACCTGGCTCCAAAAACTAATGTTATGGATTTTGCAGGCGGCCTGCCTGCAAAATCCATAACATTGGTTTCATTGATATCTTCAATCTATTTTGGAATCGCCCGTCTCTCTTTTGGATCGATGGACTCCACCCAAACACTCTTGGCAACAGAATTCTGTTGGCTAACATTCAACATACTGTTCAGACAGCTGCTCCGCGTGATTGACAGCTAACCTGCTATGCCCACCCCCCGGACCCTTCTTCTCCCCCGCCTACCCCGGCAGCACATAGTACTGTGTTTCTCATAAGCCCCCCCTGGCGACCAACCCAGATACTGCCAGTTACCCCAGCTCTTCAACCTTGCCATCCTCCCTGTGGTCCATTGTGTCCTACTGGCTGTTATAAACCTACTTCCACTGCTGTGAACAACTGGTTTCCTATTCCTGTTGTTATTTCACATCGCAAATCAATGCACAGGCACAGGTGTGGACCAACTATAGATCATAGTGTCCTAGTTAATCCAGCTAGGTCAGCTGACACCAAACCTCACGTCAGCAATCTAACCTTTAGATAGACCAGCAAGGGACCTCTGCTCTACGATCTACTGAATGAACATAAATGTGATTTCTTGTGCTTGACTGAGACATGGCAGCAGCCTAGTGACTGTTCACACCTTAATCACACCTTAATCAACCTGTTCCCCCTTGGTTTACCTACTCATCACAACCCTGTGCCTCAGATCAAGGTTTGTTTAATAATTTTATTATAATTGTAGTTGTCACCAGAATCCTCCCAGACATTCCGCCAACTCCCTTTTCACCATTGGTTGGGAAATTGACGAATTCTACACTTTCAAGATCCTTCACAGCCTGGCACCAGTGTATCTATCTGAACTCATCCACATCCACACACCTTCACACCTGAGTACCTGAGACAGATACTACAAACCCATTATATTGAGAAGGATGCTACAGAGCTGTACCATACTCTTACTGTGCAGTCCAAGAATTAAGGGAAAAATCCATCCAGTTATTGATGCGAGTTATGGATCTGAGACAACAACAAATCCTCTTCGCTTCAGAAAGACAAGAGTCAGAATTAAAGCACAGCTCGGAGCTGATCGAAAATCAGATCCTCCAAACAGTAATCACTGCACTCCAAGATGACACTATTCGCACAGATCTAAAATCATATCTTCAACACCCAAAGATCAAAGATGAAGCGCTGTTGGAAAGGATGAAGACGGGAGGCACATCCCCAGGATGATAATGACAAAATAACAGTGACTATTGAAAATGTAACTGACAAAGACCTCACACTATATGGCCGCACAACACTAGGCTGGTTATATGGTGTTGATGCTGTTTACCCACTGGAAATGAAAGCAACAGAGGGTCAGGATCCTCAGAAGAAGGCCTGGGTGTGGTTTTGTATCAACGACAAGATGGTGCGAGTTATAGCATACGGGTCCAGGGCACTGACAGCAGCAGAGAGGAACTACAAGCTGCATTCAGGTAAACTGGAGTTCCTGGCACTGAAATGGGTTATAACAATTCTGTGACAATTTCACGCAAAGTGAAAGTGATTCCCACATAGCCAGAGTGAGCAGACGACCTGTTATTATCCCAAAGAACAAAGTGATGAAAGTGGAATGTGGACAACCTCATTTTAAAGTGTACAGTGCCAATAATCCTTTAACATATGTTACCAAGACAGCAAAACTCAACACCACCGGACATCGCTGGGTGGCAGAATTGGCGGATTATAGATTCACTCTCAAGTACAGACCTGGATCAACAAATAGGGATGCAGATTTTATGGACAAAAGCCCATTGAAGAAGTAATTCAGGAATGCACAGAGGAGTGCCAACAGGAAGTGATGGAATCCATCAGCAAAATGTTACAGAGAACAAAAAGAGGAACTGGAGCTCGGCTGTAACACATATCTCTGAACCAATCCAACCTCTTACAGTGGAAAACATCAGATCTGCCCAAAACACGGACCCAGCTTTGAGCAGAGTCTTGGTCCTGAAAAGAACTTATGCTCACCTACTGCATAAACACAAGCTAGGAGAAACTGAAGCTGTCAGACAGCTTCTTAGGGAGTGGCCTCGTTTACAAATAGATGGGGAGGGGATTCTCACAGTGTTCAGAAATCAACTGGTTGTTCCTGACTCACTGAAGCCCCTAATCTACCAGCACCTGCATGAGGAGATGGGACACTTGGGAGCAGATTGGATGGTTGTCCTTGCCAGAGAACGCTTCTGGCCTAAGATGAGGCAAGAAATAGAGCACTATATGAGAGAGTGTGTTGTAGGGGGGTAATTTTCCTGGCCGGTCCTTTTGGCTTGATCTTGGATGTGGTGATGTATGTGGGGGTTTGCCCCCTGTGAGACAGGCGGCAGAGGAAGTCAGGATTTGTTGAAATAATGTAATTAACTGTGTTTCCTTCCCATTGTTCTTCTGGCCCACTCCAAACCTTCTGGGGTCCAGTGAATCACACCTTTCACAAAGACATGGGGGTGAGGGGGGAAAGTATGTCTCAATGATTGTGTAACTTTACTATGTAATTCTCATATTATATCTCATGTTTGGTCTCATTTTGATTAACTCTGCAAGTGTAGTAAAATGGTCTCAGTCTCATAGGGAAATTATGTGGTTATAAGAAACCCAGAGGTTAGGATTCTCTATGCATATGAAATCAGGCAATCAGGATGTCCTTCAAAGATACATCATGACCAAGGAAGAGAGTTTGAAAATAACCTCTTTCACAAACTCCACAGCTACTGTGGGATCCACCATTTGTGTGCTTCCCTATACCATCCTCAAGCCAATCCTGCAGAATGCTTTAATATGACTCCATATGCTGTGCACACTTGAAGAGACTCAGAAGTCAAACTGGAAAGAGCATATCAACAAGGTGGTCCATGCATACAACTCGACTGTACACGAGTCAACAGGCTTTTCCGCCTCTTTGGTCGTGAGCCAATGCTGACAGTTGACTTAATGTTTCCAAAAAAACAAAAATCAAACTGCCAGTCTTATCTAGAGCAATCTCCCACCACAATGAAGTCAAAGCCTTCAACACAGTAACGTGGTGCCAGGGGAAGAGATGGGGTGGGCATGTTTAAAGCGTCCTGAGACAGTGGCCAGCTGCATCCAATCCGTTGATGGCCTGGACCAACCCAACAGGAACCAGCAGCACTGAAAGACAAACACACCCCATAACACAACATACCACCCCTCACAGTGGCTTTGGGGCAGTAACAAAGCCAATCACCTACCAGCTATGCAGAGAAGTGGAGAGAAGCTATGCAAGAGGCTTACTCGAACGCCGTGAAAAACATGAAGAAGGATGCAAAGAGAGGACAGATGAACTACAACAAGCAAGCACACATGTAGCTCCACACTTGAGCCATGTGACTATGTCCTGGCAAGAAACCTGATGCCCAGAGGAGGGCCTGGAAAGCTGTGTAGTTACTGGGAAGACGTGATTTATGTTGTCAGAGGAAGAAAATGCCCTGACAGTCCAGTGTACATGGTTGAACCATCACAGGGAGAAGGGAGAATACTGATCCTGAGGAGGAGCAAGTAGATGAGAGACACTACATGGAGGAACAAGCTGGAGATCCTGCTGCTTAGTCAGAATCTGAGGATGGTCAAAGGGATGTTGCAACGGGAAGGGAGAGACCTTGAAGACTCCGACAGCCCAGGCGTATCTATACATACAACCACCTAGAGCAGCCGACCTACCAGCTGCTGAAGACCTGCAGTATCAGTGAGGGAAGGTCGCCAGCCATGACTTTTCCACCAGATCATCACTCATGTATCCTTTTCATGTGAATGGATGGTATAATGAAAAAAAGTGACTGAAAAGTTCAAAGTTCAAAGAAGGCTAGTTATGGCCTATGTTCAATAGATGTTATAGTCTATGTTACATATACGCACATGAGTAGCTTACTGAATGAGCATAGTGAGTGTATGAGTGATAATAGAATGCACATAGTATCAAGTAAAGGTGTGTGTATCCATCTAGACAGACAGACAGGATGCATGGCATGGAAAAATTTTGAAACAAGATGTGGGGTATATGAGGTAATGTCCTTGTCACGTTCACATGTATTATTGCCAGGGAACCTAATGAATGTGGATAACAAGGACACTTAAGAGAAAAGTGTAACCAAATCTTGAAAAATGTAATCTGTGTGTAACCCACCTGATAAAAAAAGGGGGCATTTAGCAGACGCTTTTGTCCAAAGCGACTTACAATTAGTACATTCGTGGGGTTCGACATGTGGACAGTTGGAGGAGGAGGGGGATCAAGGGGATCGAACCGCCGACCCTACGGTTAGTGGACGACCCGCTCTGTCCACCCACTCTACCCACTGAGCTACTGCCGCCCTACAACTTTTTGCATAACTTTCATTATGCAAAATGTTGTATTTTGTGATGTACATTATGTTGGTAGTTATTGTTACAAACAGAGAAAATGTTGAGGCAACATTTTATTTTAGTAGGGGAGGATGTTGCAACGTAGAAATAATGTGTACTTGAAAAAAGAATAGATCAGACCTTTAACTGAGTAACAGTTTTATTTTTAATTTGTACATTATTTAGCAATTATTTCTGGTCAATACAGTTGTCTTTTATTTATATTAGTGCTTACACAAAAGAATGTATTTCTGTTTTGAGCAACAGAACACGTCATCAGTGTGCGTGCGGCCGTGACGGTGTTGATTATGGTCCAGAATGTATTGTTGATATGCATATGTGAGCGCCGGCGGGAGTCTGGAGAAGGCAAACATAAGAAAAGTACAGCACCGGGGAGAATAAAGTTGCCAAACTGAAGACGGAGTCCTGTCTGTTTTAAGGGTGCAACGCTTTTATTGTGGAAACATGAATAGTACTTGTGTTATGAAGATGACGGGGGGGCGGGTAGGTGGATGAATGACGGTGGTAAGGACAGACAGACGCCTCTTTCCCAACCATTGTATGTTTATATACCGGAAGATGAAACACTGCTGGTGTCTATCTAAATAGCAAAAGAACAAGAAGGGGAACACAACTCATCAACGGCAGACCACCGCAGTCACAGATGGATTTCCAAACTCGCACCCTTTAAGCACTTTCCATTTATTCATTGCTGTTTGGTTTTTTAAATGACTTATTTTCTAATCTTTTTTTTCCCTTTTGTCTTTGCTTTGGGGAAACATTTGTTTGTGGATCATCGGTATCACCAACGATATCACTGAAGGCTGTATATTCATTTGCATTTCAAGCCCACTGGTGTCCTGGCTCATCCTGGAGACTGGCATGAAACCAAGAAGGGAGGTAAAGACTTCTCCATATCCACCCCGTCCCCCAGGTCAGTCCCCCTACAGTGAGCTCCAGACCGTCGCCCTCCCGCAGCACGGCTCTTGATCTGTCCTTCGCTCTCCCGCATTCTGCAGCTTCTGATTGGCCGGCTGGACCGCCCACTCTTCCCGCATCGCCTCACGGCTTTGATGTATGCGATGTGAGGGAGAGGAGAGAGACACACACACACACACACACACACACACACAAATGAGCACTGTGTGTGTGGGGGGGGCATGTGCATGCGTGCGTGCGTTACAGCACATCCAAGAAGGTGCTTGCATGCTGCCGTTATGTTGCTGTTACGTATGAAACCGAAGCACACCCACTAGATCAGCATTTCTCAAATGGGGCTACACTTACCCTTAGGGGGAACTTGAAGGATTTCAGGGGTACTTGAAAATGCTGAGT
The DNA here is from genome assembly GCA_900302335.1 of Phycis phycis. Lineage (NCBI taxonomy): Eukaryota > Metazoa > Chordata > Actinopteri > Gadiformes > Phycidae > Phycis > Phycis phycis. The sequence continues at coordinate 8,641 of OMKQ01044028.1, forward strand.
CCTTTTCGTTCCTTTGGTGGTGGTTATGAACAAGTGTGACATAATGCCACCGAAATACAATTTGTTGAATGTGAAAACAACCTTAATGTGATTACTGCAAATTCGGTCAATCTTCCTTATGTATTCGCCACCCCCACGTTTACTGTTCACACTCACAGCAAATAACATGCCCATACATTTTCTTATGTTCATTTTAATTTTTTGCCGTCCCCAAAGTGTTTTGCGCTGGTGATAGGTGGTGCTTGGCTTAAATAGTGTCTTACAGGGGTTACATTAGTAAAAATAGTTTAAGCACCACTGCACGAAATGAGGCGTGTGGTAAACATCACACGGCACAGCTCCCAGCCAGGGCTGGAGTCAGGGTCTTCCAGCTGTGAGGGAGCCCTGTGATTTCAATGTGTTTATCTATTTATTAATATTTTCCATCTACTCGCCCCCCACGGCTTGACTTTTTCGCTTTTTCCCACTTTCATTTTCCGAACTGAAGCAAAGGAGCCGAAATGGATTTATGCGCCCGGGTGAAAAAAAGAGCTTCTGACTTTGACGGCTTCCATGCGGCACTTTTCAGTCACCGCTAATCCACTTGTGGGGGATCCAACCTCAGCTCAAACAGGCCCTGCTTAAAGACATTACTGTATTGATGATGAGTACTACGGCACCCATAACTTGTGTTTTATAATTTTTTTGCCTCAAGCCTCGGTTGTCCTAAAAAAATTTAGATTCCCCCTCAAAGTCCCTTCCTTTCCGCTCTGGGCTCCAAGACGTTAGGGCAATAACTCCCCAAGTGGGGGTTGGTGCTGTTGAAATAAATGCCTTGAACCGATCGGTCCGAGCAAGGCGTTCAGTATTTGTAGTTTGAAATACTAACTTGGATTAGGCTATTACGGGGCTGGGCAGAAATCATGGATTGGGTGTAAAAGAAAAGGTATTATATAAAAGTGTCAGTGACAGTTTCAGCTTCAAAAATAAAGTAAAAAGATGACAATTTGGGGTGAATTCAAACACCAGCATCACGGTCCATGACTTCACTGTGTGCTTTGCTGCAATATAACATATCACATGTCAGTATCTCTTCTGCAGCGATACGAGCACCACAGCTAAACCCTAAAGGTCCAAATTGCTCTTACGGTCATTGAAAATGCGTGTATGTGTGTGTGGATACATATGTGGATACGAAGATCCTTTTAGTTTCCTTCGTTTGTAAGTATGTCGAGATACAGTGAAACGCAAGAGATAAACAAATCAGAGGGGACAATCCTCAGTGAAACAATGTCCCACTGAGGTGAAGTGGTTGGAGATCCCATTCTTGAATTGTCCACGGGTATGTGAGAGTGTCGGTCTTAAGAATGTGTTGTATTCC
>OMKQ01044029.1:0-12052 GCA_900302335.1 Phycis phycis
AAAAACAGCAAGAGTAGATTCTGAGTATCCAACCGAAAAAAAATCCCACCCCCTCCCTCCAGGCCTCCCTCCAAAGCCCCTCCCCAAAACACATGACTAGCTCGCTAGCATTAGCAATAGGTCTGCCCAGCCTTGTGGAAGACTCTGGTCATGTGCAATAAGTGCAAGGGCAGAGTGAGTGCAGGCAGACAGGCAGGCAGGCCATCCAATCATTCCATTCGGGTCACATGTAAAGATTGGACATGCAAAACAAATTGCCTAGCCTGGCTTTAATCACAATGAGAACAACAAAATACATATTTATGCAAACACCTCTCAGGGAGAGGTATGCAAAACATGTGCGGGGCAGGCAGGCAGCCATGCACACTGAGTGAGTGACGACAGGAGAACACAATCCATCCAAATCACATCAACTTAGAAATTCAAAAAGAAATGAATGCCTGCAATCCCCTTTACATTGTGCTCAAATGGCATAATTTCCCTGAGAGTTTACCACGCATCACACCGGCATTGAATATCAAAGAAGCATCGACAATACTATAAATAAGTACTGGGTTTGATGGCAGTATTTTCAGCATTGCTTATCGTTTCAGATTCAGTCAGCATTCATTACGTTCCTCCGTACCTGTCTTTAGAGGCGATAATCCCAATTGTGATTAGAATAAAGGTTTCTTGGATGTAGGGCAACAGACACACACACACACACACACACACACACAACAGCCGGCATCTGTCTCGGCCGTATTAAGCCCCATTCTGACCATTAACATTTAATGGAACATTGATTTTATGCTGAATCCACACTTTCTGGATGACTCAAAAGCCATAGAGGAAAAAAGGGGAAAAAAAAGATGAAGGAATGAACGGACGGAGGGAAATAAAAATGAATCATTGCAGTGGACGGGGATTATTATTCCGAGGTGTTACCTGATTGGTTTCCTGGGAATATACAACACTGGAATTCAATTGGCGGTGTCCTTCAGTGTCCTCCAACAGTGAGGAAGCTGCATAATAAGACGCCGGCTAAGCAGGGATTCAGCAGCGGGTCCGGGGGATTCAGGGGCAGCGGCATGCAATTACAGCTGCTGCGAGCGCTCGCCGGTCAAGACTCTTTACAAAGAATTCATCTATAAAAGCTGGCTTCCCCAACAAGTTTCTAATTAAATTCTGTGTGTGTGTGTGTGTGTGTGTGTGTGTGTGTGTGTGTGTGTGTGTGTGTGTGCATGCAACACTGTAGTAAATGATATTCTTGTTGCCTGTTCCTGATGCCACCATAACATCAAAATGCATCTTTACTATTCAGTACCTGACGTTTAGTGTGACAAATGTTAGCATAGTTCTGCAAAAATCATGAACTGCTGTTTCGTTATTATGCAGCCGGCTACATATTGATGTGCTTCCATGTATGCCGGAACGATTAGATGGATCGTTAATTCGATCGACAGAATCGACTATAATATGTCATACTAGTTTTCCTCGGCTGCACCTCCAGAGGCAGACGGACAATCGCATGGGCTCTGCAAACTTGTGACAGACATGTGCTGTTATTCATGGCATTTTGCAAGCGGTAAATTATTAAAATCAATGAATGGGCCATTATAAAAGAATGGTAAGTTGTTGCTGAGCTGAGATTATATGATGTGGATGAACTGTTGAAGGGAGAGGGACACCCACGGAATACCAAGGGCATCTTCCCCTGGGTGTACCAGGTGTGTGTGTGTGTGTGTGTGTGTGTGTGTGTGCCGAGACAAGCTCATGAGTGATCAGGACACACCAGACAGGTAGAAAGGCCACAGACCTGCGTACGCATCACAGCGCCTCTATGCTGCATGTCAAGTGGCTGAGCTTAAACACGAAAAAACTCAAAATAAACATTGACATTATAGATCAACACGGCCTCTTGAGCAAATGTCAGGGAGAAAAACGGATCATTGGTGACACGCGCGTGTGTGCGCGCGCGCGTGTGTGCGTGTGTGTGTGTGTGTGTGTGTGTGTTGAACAATAAGAACAATAAGTAGGCTAACTGTTGCATTCAACATGCATGCACCCTGATTTGAGCATATGAAAATATAAAACTGCCTCAGTAAATAAAGATGTGATACACTCTACCTCCATCTTTATTAAATCACAACCGCCCTGCCACACAGCCACACGGTAAGCACGACACATCATGCAGCACTGAGGCACAGACTTAATCGTTTCTGTTTCCTGTGTTTGTTGCTTACAGTCAAAGGTAATTATACACCCTAATTTTGGAGTATTTTAAACCCGTTACGATGGCTTTCAACGCTCTCTTGCACTGGCCCTTCCTATACATCTGGCGCCCCCTGTTGTCCAAGTCACGAGGTTTGCGGTAAAGTTAAAATCTAGTATCCCTTTAAAATGCGTCTCTATTTTGAAGTCTGCCGCAACGCGACACTACCAGGTCACAAGATAACCACCATGACCAAAAGTTGTTCCAAACAAACAAGAGACTGCAAAACACTGGTTTGGTACGCAGTCAGCCAGAGCCAACCTACTGTCACTGTCCCTTTAAGAGCTAACAGTTTGTCTTTTTTTTTTTTTTTCCACATTCTACATCACAGGAGAGAGATGCTCATTAAAGTGCTTCCATTCCTCACGGTTCCATCAAGTGAGACTGCCAAGCTCTTTAACTCACTGTTCTTGATGTTTGTGCTGTTTGTGTAAAACTCCATCTGTTTCCGCCTCTCTCCATTGGCAGAGGGTCCACCTCATCCTTATGCTTCCCTTTTTGAAGTCGTGTCAAAATCACATTTTTACGCGCAAATATTATTCAACTTGTCATTAGCGCTGAGGGAAAAACCAAGAAGGGCAGTCCTGAAATAGCCACTTTTTTCCCTCTTTTATATACTCTGTCAATGCGGACAAATAACAAGAGAGATGAAAAGGAGCCATCAGAAATGAGGTGATTCTGAGGGAAAATAAACAGAGCTTTTGATCTCACTAGATAACATTGCTCTGTGTGCTGCGCTAACGGAGAGAATGTCAATCTCGTTTTTTTGTGTGTTAACTTTTTCCGCCGAACAGAACAAATAAACTGCGACAACAAAGCGGCTGGGATGCCGCGGGGCGAGCAGAATTCATTCCAAGGCCAAGAAGATCATTAGATAGATACCCAATTTCATAACAGTGGTCCTGGAAGCAGACAGCAAGGAAAACATTTTCTTTTTAGGTTTGGCAGAGGTGGGAGAGAGAGAGAGTGAGAGAGCCACAGAGTTAAAGAGGCAGAGTGAGGGTGAGAGAGTGAGCGAGAGAGACAGAGAGAGAGAGAGAGAGAGGGAGAGAGCCACAGAGTTAAAGAGGCAGAGTGAGGGTGAGAGAGTGAGCGAGAGAGACAGAGAGAGAGAGAGAGAGAGAGAGAGAGAGAGAGAGAGAGAGAGAGAGAGAGAGAGGGGAAGACAACTGAATAATAATTAGGTCTAAACAAATCACTTATACTCAGTAAGCATGGTGGTGTTTTCCATTAACAATCATGGCTGACACGCTCTTCCACCGTAGCCAGTTTTAATACACACTCATCGAGCAGAAAGCCAGTCAAAAGGACTGCACATCACTGTCACAATAATTATCACTTGAAAAGCATGTCAATGTGTTAAAGAATCACGTTATAAATAAATATAGCCCACTTCCCTGTCGGGGAGCTGGCAGGTAATTTTCTCTAGCTGCTCTAAGTGTGACATTCTCATGGGGACTAAAATCTTATATTAACAGCAAATCATTATGTGGAAAGTGTTCTTCTGTGACCCGGAGCCGTACCTGTGTGACTATCTCAATCTGAGTAATTGAGATGTGTTAGCGAGTGGAAATGGCGCCCTGCTGTGATGATGTAGGGTCACGTAGAGTGTAGTGGGACTACAAACACACTCTCTGTGCCACGGACACCATTGCGTAGATGTCCACGGTTTGAATGACAAGGCCTGTTTCCTCGGTTCGCTTTCTTTTTGTGTTACTCTTTCAGTGGCTGTGTGATGAAGCGGCTTCTGATTGACAGCAAAGCGAGGACTTGAATTAAATTAACTAAAAATAGCCTCACGGGATCACAGGAGCAGGGTAGGCGGCACAACCACCATGTGCTAATGGTGTGTAAAAATGGATGAAAAAATCATACCGTTCCTGTAAAAATTCAGATTTGCATGTCTTGAATAAAGATATAATTGAAGAAACAATTGCAGTTCTGTACAACATGTTTTAGCTTCTGTGTAACATTTTTTAGGAACATGTCTAATGCAGAATGGATAGGCCTAGTAAATACTATGTTATGCATACATGTAGGAAATATATTATAGATGTATTATAGGCTTTTAAGACATTCAATTTGTTTCTGAAGGTAGTACCGAAAATTAAAAAATATATTAATGAATACAATTAACACAAAATCCTATCCTATTATAATTATGGTAAAGATTCGGGTTTGAATGTGGGTTGTGTATCTACTCAGTTCACTATCTACTCAGTTCAACATAATAGAAGATGTATGATGTTGAAGCCAGGTTGGAACTGATCCCAGTGTGACCAATTAATTGCCATGCAGTTCAAAGTCATTGTAATAATTCGATATAATGGCATACCTATGCTGTCCAAGAAATCATGTGAAATTGCCCAATTAGAGGATGCAGGTGGCGTGGGTTGGGGGAAAACAACTCGAGTTCCGTCTCTATTATCCTACAGATCTTTGAAGCTCGTTCACTTACCTGCGCACTGAGACCACCATACGTCCCAGAAGTACTTGTAACCACAGCAACATGGTCTTCGGGCTTCAAAATCCCTACCAAAATAGATTATACCAAAGTGCACCTACTTATTTAATAGTGAACATAATATCACATACAATGACGCACTTCCTTCACCAACCAACGCCACAACTCAATCAAATTGTTGTCAGTAAAGAATTCATTTTTCGCAATTATGTTCAACGGTAGTCTGTAGCCTAGGGCTAATTGCCAGCCTATATATGATGATTTAATGGTCAGGCTGGCTATTAATTACCTGGAGATAGGCTACTGTCCAAATTGTATGTGACGCGTAAAAGTTAATTAAGACTTCTTTTGAGTTTCTTTCAATTTATAATGTGGTGAACTGCATAACCCCAATGTCATAATGTTCAGAATGGGGAAGTTAATTAATGCGCGTCTGTGCAAGGGTAAAGTTTTTTTTAGGGACGTACTAGTTTGCCCAATCAATGACAACCCGGATGTACTGAATGATGGACACTTTAAATGGCGAATAAAACGCCTCCTGCACAAAATACGCATGTTTTATTTCCGCATTCTGACCGTAAACAAAACTCCAGTTAAACGTTGTAAGCTGCGTGCTGTAGTTAAAACGCTAAATGTATCGATTTTGTCTTCACAAAATACCCCGCGTGAACCTTTCGTCTTACGTGTGCTTGTCCACATCTGAGAACTCTAGGATGGACATAAAATGTACAGACAATAGGTCAATTCATTCCGATAACATTGAAGAGGTTCATAACATCCCGATGCATGTCATTATAAGGCCGATACCCCCTGTACTCGACGAAAAGAAAGTTGAGAGCTTGATGTGCACAATAAAGGTAAACAATTTGAAATTATTTGAGTGTAAGCGTAATGAACTACAGAATTCTTAGCCAACAATGCCTGGCTAAGACTGCCTAAGACGTTCATTTATTACAGGAGACTGAAGACCCCAAGGCCGTTCCTCCAATTGATGTCCTTTGGATCAAAGGCAGAGAAGGGGGGGATTACTACTATTCTTTTGGAGGCTGTCACAGGTTTGCGGCATACCAAAGATTGCAAGTGAATGCAATACCAGCCAAGATTGTCAAATCTAGCATCTCGGATTTGAGGATTTACTTGGGCGCTTCAACGCCAGATCTACTCTAAAGTGTTGGTCTGGAATATTGTAGTTCCTACTTGTAGTGTTTTTAATTAAGAATATGTGTTGGTTTAACTGCAGCGGATGCCTGCAAGACAACATATTCGCCAGCAGGGGGAATTGTAACACAATATTTCATGCACACTATTTTTATTGATCATATTGTGTTTTGCCTCCTATCCTATTTGCTGATCATATTCAACACTTTAAAGCATTATATTTGACATGTTTTACTTTTAATTTCATAACGATCCACATTGCACAGATGCTGTGGGTTCGTTGTGATCGGTGTGCATGTGTTTGTGCAGTTGTAATGATTTACACGCAGTACAAAATGTTCCACCGATATCACATCGTTTTCGGATGTTGGCGTCCTCAGAACACGCATTGACCCATGGCTCTAATATCTAACTGGCGGTAGAAAAGCATTAAAGTCCTCACTCCTCTTTGATCGTGCCCCAGTGCTAATCCTCAATTCATTCTATTACCACAGCTGGATTCTAATTATTATTATTATACTTTATTATACTTTATTGTCATACTTAAACTGTACTGTGCTTCTAGCCTCATGATACATGTTATATAATTATTAAATATTGTTGTGGTATAATTTAAAATAATTAAAGGAAAATAATGTGTAGCTAATGTGTGTTTCTAGTGTCTCAACATGTACATAAATATGTTCATGTGTTTTTCTTCATTATTGCTTCTTCGCATGTCATTGTCTTATATGTGTTTAATTTCAGTGTTTCACTCATGTTTCACATGAAAGATATGCCGTTTTCACACATAAAAAACTAAGTAAAAGCAGTTGCCATGGTGGGATTTTTTTCTCAGTTTTCATCCAATGGATGTCCACCTGTCAGTACTGTTTTCTAATTTGTGCAGTGCCCTTGGAGTAGCACACTCATTCAACTCACTAAAGTTATGGACTCTAGTGGAAGTAACTTAAACTGATCTAAGTTATACCAGATAATCCATACATCACAGATCACACACTGTCTGATGGTCCCATTACGTTGTGCAAGGAAGTAGAAGAAAAGTTCTGTGAATCGGTCTGAAAAGAAAGGACATTTTTCCACACAAAGCATCGCATGGAAGACTTTTTTTTATTTGGTTCACATACTCACTGTCTGGAAGGAACTGTATCCTCAAAGAGGTTGTGACATTTAAAACCGCTATATGAATCCATCCATGCAGAGACACACACACACTTTACCGCACCTGTTATTTTTGGTTGGTTCGTTCTATGGGTGGTTTGTTATGCTTCATAAAGAAAAGATCAAGACGATTTTCAGGGGTTATAGGGAACAGGAAGCGCTAAGAACAGAACTTTGCCAATTACATCCTCTCTCTCTCTTTCTTGTCTTCAGTTCCTGACTTCTGTTACCATATTTTCAGTGTCAGTAACTTCTCATGGTGTACGTTTAAAAAAAACACACATCCACAGTCACACATGGTAGACCAGGCAGGCCGTAGGCTTCTTAGACTCCTGTAGTGGGGTTAACCCCCTGTCCTCATGTCTAGTGGTGGGCCTGTAACACGACCCAGGACAGTGGCAGAACAAAAGCAAGCAGGACTTTAATGCGCTTTACATCCGATTCTTTCACACATTTCGTGTTCAGCCTGATCCCTGGTGCCCTGTAGAGGGCTGTCCTCTCTGTTTCAACATGGTAAGCCATCCCAGCTTTAGATGTTTCACTTCTTTCCAGTGGGTTGTTTTCAGGTCTACTGCAGTTTTTTTATTCTTTTTTTTAGGTATTATTTGGTATGGGTTGTTATCGTGTGTGTTAAATCCCACACACAGCTTCCTGTCTTCTTTGATCTTTCTCAACAACATCTATACTCTCTGGGTGCCTACATGCTTTCGTTTTTTGTGTTGATTTGAGGTTTGTGGTGTGAGTTTCCACTGCATGGTTAATAAAGTCTAGAGGATCAATCTAGAATAATAAATGCAATAACAAATCATGATTTCAACGTGATTTTGACTCCCTTCGCATTCAGAGTGCACCACAGACAGCTTTGCCATGCACACTCTGTGACACAGACCCAAGCTCTGTAAATTCAAAGCGACACAGAACTCGGCAGGTGGCAAAGCAGACAGGCTGTCCCCTCATTACTCTGGACAAATGGTTGCCCTTCTTCCGGAAGCGCACAGGAGCCCCTGCAGAACCCCATGAAATACAACTGCTGTTTCGATTCTGTTTCTTGTATGTGCATACATGAAAATGTATGTGGGTGTATATATATATACTGTATATATATATATATATACTGTATATATATATATATATATATACTGTATATATATATATATACTGTATGTGTGTGTATGTTTTTACCACTGTGTTTACCACAATATCCACAGTGTTTGCCGTGCATTCTAACCTTAGAGCAATACCTTTTATAAAACCCAGACCTAAACCTTCAGCAACTTAAGTGGAGCAGGACATGGTTCTGATAGCTTATTGGTTCATCGCGGTGGCTTGATGTAAGTGGAGCTAGCCTGAAGGTGACACGCTTGTAAGAGCGTCTAAATTAGCCATTTGTCTTCCCGTTGTTTTCTCAAAACCAGACCAAGGAGAAAGTAAACCCTAACCATGCCAGGACCATCACCCATGGACATCTGCTCACTGTTTATTTACTTTCTCTCTCTCTCTCTCTCTCTCTCTCTCTCTCTCTCTCTCCCTCTCTCTCTCCCTCACTGTCTCCCTCCTTGCCTCTCAAAAACATACATTCATGTTATGCCAAGCCATATCGGAAGTGAAGAACGTGGGCATTAGTGATTTTGAAGACCACTTCAACCAGAATGATATTGTCAAAGCCAGCCCACCTGAATTGCCAGAACAAGGCCGCTGAATGTCTGCCAGTAGCAGAGGACACCCCCACCAGTGTGAGTGAGCCCACACTGTTCTCCTAAACCTGTCCGCCTGTGTCTTAAAAGTGCCAGGCCGTCATCGTCACCCTTATACCACACATGACAATGAAAAACATTGCTTCAAAGTCACAGACTAACATTAGCTCTCTCAACTTGTCAAGTCAGCAATGCATGATTGTGTATACGATGCGCTAAGCTCATTTAAATAGCCTTCATGCCAAACCACCATTATTGTTTCACATGTGTTGTTTACATGAGATGGAGGTTGGCGGATTTAGATATTACGTTTCCATTCCTTTTTGTTGTCTGTGTAGCTTGCTGATTGATGAATAGTGATAGCTTAACATTAATTAGCAATTCAATTACACTCATTGAGTCACAAAATCTTTGCTAATAATAATAATAGGCCAAATGTAATGACCCAATACAATGAAAACGATAAACCAATGAACAAAATCACTGAAATTGCTGATGACAGCCTATTTTACTTGTCTGTGATTATTTAGGCCTACATTATACAATGATATAGATTATCATTATTATAGATTGGGTTACCCTTACAACAATAAGGCCTCTAAACGGTAAATCAATCCATTCAGGATTGCATAGGATTCGGGATTGGAACACTACACGCTCGTGGGAACTCCTCCCATCCCGTTATAAAGACTCCACTGGAGTGGCGCGTGCAGGTAGCCAGTTGCAGGCTGCGTTCATAAGTGTGGACCAAGTAGTTATAGTGGACACATGAGATGTAGACCACAGTTGTTTTTGATGTTATGTTGTGGTTTTAGACACCATTGGTGAAATGTTGAGGTGATCATACTTGATTTAGCTTGGAGGTGTCACTTTGGGACGATTCCTGCTGTAACCTAAAAAGAAAATACACTTTTTTTTTTGGTAGACCTGTTGTAATGATGACTTTCGCTATGCTCCGGCCCATGGCAACGCACTTGGTGTACCCCAGCCTTGGTATGATGTCAGAGGATGAGGAGACCCGCAGTGAGAGCGACGGCAGCTCCGATCAGTGTTATGGAATATGCACCAAGACGCAGAAAAGACGACGGATCTCCCTACAAACGGACGGGAACAACGTGGTCATCGTCAAGCAGAGAAACGCAGCCAACGCCAGGGAGCGAGATCGGACCCAGAGCGTGAACACCGCGTTCACAGCACTGCGAACTCTGATACCGACCGAACCAGTGGACAGAAAGCTTTCAAAGATTGAAACTCTTCGCCTGGCGTCCAGCTACATTGCCCACTTGGCCAACGTGCTGCTTGTAGAAGATGGCAACGGTGATGGACAGCCCTGCCTCGGCGCAGTCTACACGCAGGGAGAAAGTGGTGCGAAGCAGCCTCGGAGGCCCACCATCTGCACTTTTTGTTTGAGCAACCAAAGGAAAGGGGTAATTGCCTTTTTTTTTGTTACTGGCCTATATCATTTTTGTTGCTTAATTGAAAATTAAATGTTTACCCTCTACAGTCTGACACAATATAGCTGACACTGCATGCATCACGTCCCTTTTGGGAAATCCAACTAATTGTATTTATCTTGCACTTTGCACTATCATGCTATGATGCAATGGCAAAAGTATAGTCTAAAATGTTGTTCGTTATCAATAATAACAACATCAATAACTAGCTACGATATAGGGACAATAATATCAATAAAAAGGACTTAGGCCTTACGAATAACAAATCATTATATAGCTATCTTCTTCTTCTTTTTCATAATTATTATAATAATATAAATGATAGCATAAATATGAATTATGATTATTATTATGGCCATTGTTATTATTGATATGATATGCCTTATGTGTATTATAAAATAGTACTGATACTACTATTACTACAACTACTACTAATAATGATAATATTAATAATGAATAATCAAACATAAATACTATTAATAACAACACTATTATTTATACTAGGGTTTATAAATAAGTATTATATAAACATGATTATATAGAATTCAAATGCTATTTTCTTAATTTATTGAATATAGTTATTTTATCAGATGGTCATGCCATGTCATGTTCAAATGAGTAACTTTCAATAATTTTGCTTACTTCCAGATCAAGGATGGGAAAGACTGTTTAAAGATGCGAGGGCTGGGATCCCTGCGAATGAGACGTTGACTCAGAAGAAAAAATGCCTGATTCGCAAGATTTGCAATCTCCTCAAAGACACTCTCAGGAAAAATAAAGAAATCTGGTTAAACAACAACATAAAAACACCCAGAGGACCACACATGCTGGATACAACAGAAGAACAAAACATCTATTTATGACCAAAGCTAATGTATGCTAATGCCTTTTAAAAATGCCGTGCATTTAGAGTTTATGATTTTTGTAGTGTGAATACTGAAGCCTTAAATGAAATATATTTTTATTAAAACGAAATGTTCCTGTGTGAATTGTTCGGTTTAATTTGCTGAAACAAGTGCATGGTTTATTAGAGTTGTATTTTATATTTTAATGACAAAGTTTCAGGTACCCTATAAAATTACAATGTATATGTGAGAAAAATACTTCAAACAAGTATAACCAGTCAAACAAGTGTAACCATTAAAAATACATACATTTTACCTGATCAAGACCCCCATCCAACACACAAACACACAGGCACACACACACACCAAAATACACATTCCATTCCATTGCTAACATGTGCAAGAAGAAGTTGTTTGTAGAGTCAGCGACGCCATGGTAACAGGGTTTAGGGTTTCTGGTGTCATCGGCAATGTTTTTTTGTAAATCTCACAGTTGCTGTTTTTTCTAAGTCTGGTATCGATTAGTCATGGCTTATAATGGCCCCCGCTCTGCTTGGAAGTCTCAACACAGCTGTTGGTATGCAGAAGGGATAAATCAAGGCTGAGCCACCGGTGGACAGGGAGTGATGGGAAGAGAGGTTGGAGGTCCCACTGGAGTACACACACACGTGCGCGCACACAGGCACACACACACACACACGCACGCACACGCACGCACGCACATGCACGCACGCACACACACACACACACACACACACGACACACACACACATTAAGGCTAAGATAAGCATTAAATGATTAGATTAAATGCTTGTCTTGTTTACATTCTCATAACGTTGAATTGACACTCCAACTGTCAATAACAAGAAGGAGTTATGTATTTTGTAGCATATGTATGTTAGTGGTTCGGCATTTCATTGCTGCAACTTTATTCAGATGTTTTGAAACGTCAGACATAAGACATAAGACATGTGGCTTTGTGTGCGAATGAAGATTTCTACAGTCAGTCAAATATAGTCAAT
>OMKQ01044030.1:0-11531 GCA_900302335.1 Phycis phycis
CGAGTAACCGGGAGCGCGGTTACTCTTTGCCTCGCATTTTGTGTTCCAACCTCCTGCCTGCTTCCCCACGTCGGTTTGCCTCGCGCCCGCCACACGCGGCGTCTTCTGACGCCCGCTTTCTCCCGTCTGATCGCACCTGCTGCTCGCTCCAGCCAGGGGCTGCCCCTCGCCCACAGCGCACCGAGTATCTGCGATAACACGTCTGAAACGGCACTACACCTGTTATGTGTGCTAAAGTGTGCCAACTCCTGACTATATTTTGACCCGACGCTTTCAGGTGTGAAAGGCCTGTAGTTGAAGCCATCTCTCATCTCTCGCTTCATCTTTCGCACCAGATAGTGATACCTAACCAGAAGAAAAAAAAAATATGAATCTATTTCTGAATCAGTTTTCTGAAGAAAACTGAAGCTCCGAGTTTAGCATACCGTTTACCACTGGTGGTTTTCTGCTACTGCTGTGTCAGATACAGACCCCTGTGCCGAAGCCCCCCGAAAGAACTCACTGCTGCATTGTTAGACCCCTGCGGCTTCGTTGCGGCTCTGCTGGGCCCATGGGCTCGGTGCCGGTACCGCGCGCCGGTGAGCAAGCACGGATCTGCGCTCATCGGAGTCAACCGCAGGTCCCACGAAGTGACAGGGCATTATGTCAAATGTCATCATTCAGAAGTGTCACATAAATTGCTGCTTAAATAGTTACAGGCATGAACACGCGTTGACTAAGTTTGTAAGCATATAAACTGCCGATGAGTTACATTGAGAGATGTCGGGTTAAGTTGACTGTCAAGGTAAAAGAACTAACAAACAAACTAAAAAACTAAAAAAACCCTGATACGCCTTGGAATACAATAGTGGCTACTGAAGACGACCATATAAACATCTGCGTTGCCATCATCTAAACCAATCAAACGATAGAAAGAGGTCGCGGCTGCAGCTGTAGGCGCCAGCCTGTACCCGGGTACCGCCGCGGCGAATGAACTGAGATTAGTCCAAACATGTCATCTGCAACCAAAAACAGTCCGCCTTCCCCTGAATCCTGACTCAACATATCCGGTTGACCTGGAAATCCAGCTTCTTGAAACGGGGCCCGGCTGTCTCCAGCTTGGCTCTCTTGGGTTTGCTTTACGCTGGCGCCCGCGGAAGACGAGAGGCTGTTGCTGCCATCATGGCGGTTGACGGTTGAATACTCACTTGTCCCCGAAGGAGCGCCTCCAGAACTCGGCGGCGTCTGCCTTGGTGATGCGGAAGTTGTCGCCCTGGAAGAGGCCATTGGGGAAGATGGCCTTGAGCTCGGCCAGCATGTGGCTGAAGATCAGGGACAGCTTGGTCAGGTTTCGCCTGGGGGGAACAGAAGAGGAGGGGAACGTCGGGTGAGTCAGTGGGCTGTGGAGGGATCCGGGGTCACGGAGCGGCTACGTCGCTCTCGGTTTGCTGAGATGATACCCATGCGAGGAACCCCCCCCCATCCAACAGAATCCTATTCAACATCAACCTCCCCATTAGGCCCATTGAAACCCATTGAAACATTAGGGCCACTGAAAACACACGTCTGTGTGTCTCATGACTCACGCCGTCCCTCTATTGAATGTGTCGCCTTTCATTTCACAACCAGCCGTTTCATGGTGTGAACACTTTACGCTACTTTCTCGCTTTCCTCCAGGAATACAGCGGGTAGGACCCAGACGGGTTTTTAGACGATGTATCTCGTTGCGCAACGTACCTCCAGAAAACAACATGTGGTCGGTTGTAGAAATAGCGTTGTCTCACAACTCGCAAGAGAAAGCGAAAACGCCGGAGGAAGAGATGTCGCTTTTGATCACGGGGATTGTCGAGACCCATCAATTCGGCTCGGGTTGCACAGAAGAGCTGGCCGATTTGCGCGCGTTAACAAATATCTACACACCGAAGCTAACAGCCCCTAATACGGTCCAAAGACCAGGTGGGCGATGACCCCACAAGACATACGAGGGGAAGTTCCCCTTTACAGAAACACCAGTGTAATTGCAAAATAGCGAAAGCAAGTTAGATTTTTCCTGCAGGAAATGGAGCTTCCCTCATCTACAGTTTTCAGGAAGTCCTTGTTCCGTGTTGTGATCCTTAAGAACGCTGTTGACGTGAAAACAGGCGTACGTAACCAAGGCACTCATTGCCAGGGTTATGATCGTTGTCGCGTTCCAGAGGTCCTCTGCATGGCAGTCACTACGGATGGCATTATTAGTAGTAGGAGAGTCCCAGTGTTTTTCACCCCATAAATCGTGTACACACACACACACACACACACACACACACACACACACACACACAAGCACACAAGCACACAAGCATGATCCCCGTTGTCGCTTTCCATGTAACATCATTTGACTTTAAATGTTGTCGTTTGCTTTGTTCGAAATATTTACACCACGCGGGCATTGTACGTGGTATCTGAAGGGGGACACGCGCACACATGTTCAGGACTTGGAGACGTGAGGACACGCGCTACGTGACGTGTGTCACGCGATGGCTGATACAACTGAGCGTGAAGCGGACACTGACGTCCACCGGCGAGTCCCCCCCCACGAGCGGCCGAACGAGCAGACGTGTTCCAGCAACGCGGGCAACGCCGCGGCGGCGGCGGCGGCGGCGGTGACTGTCAGAGGTCAAAAGCAGCGATGAGCAGAGACAGATTTCTGCTTGTTTACTTGCCTGCTCAAGGTTTCCGCGAATAGGGGAAGTGAATTCAGCTGCCAGTCACAAGTATGCAAAAAAGGAAAAAAAAAAAGAACGGAAACAACGATCCTTAACTCGGAGACAATTTCTTAGAAACTATAGATGCGAGCGCCAGATGATAATGATTGTGCCCCGTTATAGTGCAGACACATACTAACGGTGAGGTCTACCGTGCTTGGATCATCCACTGTATTCTGCAACACAATTCAGTACAGATGTTCCCAAAACTATAACTTGATGATTTTGGGTCATAGTACGGTCACGATGCAAACATAAAAAGGTTTTGGATATAGGAATAGTTTTTAAATGTGATTTGAAGGGTTTGGCATGATGATATACCTTGATAACAGGTTGCTGCATTTTTAAGCCATCCAACTCATTATCCTGGCTGTCCTCACGCAAATTCTAAACTAGGCTTAATTAAATTAGTTTGCCGATGATCCAAAACAGTTGCACTGAAATCATGTTGTACCCCGGCCATCAGGCAATGGCTGTTATTATTTCGCGGTCAATCCAGGTTAACGTATGGAGCCAGCCTATGAAACATCATGACGGGAGTACTGCTTCCTACGTCACGTGGAAGAACAACTCTGTTCTCACCACTGACGGCGTTAGTCAGGGCGCCATGTCATCCGTTGGTCAGATTTGGAAATAAACTACGTGAAAAGGGTCACAATTCTCTGCAAGGTTTGCGGAAAAGGAACTGATGTCGCAGACCGCGGGCTTTCTCAAGTACACGCGCATGAAGCAGTGCTGGGGTGTGACCGCCCGTCTGTCGTGTGTGGGACGCAGACTGCAGAGCGTAGAAGCAGATGGCGTGACATCTGCATGACATTTTCTCCGGTGGTACGGCGGTGCAGGACGCCCTGCCCCGGACCGAAAGGTTCTGGGTTTGAACTAATGTGCACAATTGATCCCCACCTGCTCGCTCACTCACTAATTACACGCCTGTTCAGAAAAAACGAAAAAAAAACGAAAAAAAAAGCTCAAACTATACGCGGCGTTGAATAAAAGCCTCTGCTCAGGGACTAAATGGTGTAGCTTGACAAATCCCGAAAAAGGAGGCGGCAGGCTTACCGAGGCTGAGAGTTCTCCTCGTACATCCTCTCCTTGGCCTCCTTGAATAGGTTGATGGTCTGCTTGATTTTGTTGGTCAAGTTCTCGATCACCACCCGAAAGTACTCGTTCTCCCCGAGGACCTCCATTTTGCCCTCGTAACGTGACAGGATGGTGCGCAGGTGCTGGTAGGTGTCCGGCAACAAGTCCAATATGTAGGGCGGGCTGTTTTTCAACGCCACCTTGGGGTTCTGGCACAGGCGGACCACCTGTTGGGGTGGAAACAAGTGAAAAGGTTTTTGCATTGGCATTAGAATTCGCAGGCCGATGAGCCCAAGTCAATGAGGGCTTTGCAATATGTACGCAATGTTGTGTTATGACTCCGTGTTTGACGGCAATATAACATGTTTGCACGCAAATAGCCAGGATTTCAAACGTTTTAAGATGAATCATCTTAAAATTAAATTGTCATGAAATGACAATGCGTGTTTTGATTAAACAATGACATTTGTCTAAAAAGATCAAAGTTTCATGATTCTGACCATGACCAGCTTCACAAACGTGTACACCTTTTAGGCATCTGAAATGTGGAATCGGGACATACTACCAATAATATTTCTGAATACTATTTTTTATTTCTGTTGAGAAACATAGGGATGATATATAGCATGACTATTGCCCCCTGTAGATACAGCCAGTTTACTGAATCTAAATAATCTAAAATAGAACGCTTCATTGAGGTAAAACTTATCTATAAAGTACTATATTCCCTCAACATCTAACTATTCCTACATTCTTGTCTAACCTCTGTGACAATAAAGGAACGTTGCATGGATTGGCAGCTAGTGAATACTTATTGTGCTCATCTCAGACCCACGCTCAATAATACAACCACTGTAGTTGGTGAAACAAAAAGGTCATTTTCCCAATTTCTCATAAACAGTCATACTACCATTATATTTTAAATCAACTGCTTGAGGTTAGACGGGGTTTGAGTGTAGGAAATAAGTGTAGGAAATAAGCGTAGGCCGTTGAAGACACATCAGGCCACCAATTGAGCCATAGGTCTAGTGACTATTTTGCATAGTGGTAACAAAAGATATCCTGGTGCTCACTTAGGTTAGTAGGTTGGTTAGTAGTAGGTAAGGTTAGTAGGCCGTGAGCAAGTCAGCACACTAATAAAGTGTCCATTGCGGAGTGAGAGCATGGAGAGATAATTTTGGCTTTTGGTTATCACTCCAGACTGCCGTAAATGTTTTAGGGAAGCAGACATGTCTGCCAACATCGTATCTTGGTTTCCATCATGACCCCTAACAAAGAGAGAGTAAGAGAAACCGACTTTATAGGAATAATATTTGGTAACATTTTCCCTTAAATGTCTGAGGACATGAATCGAGGTTTGCGTGCAGTAAAAGCATAGCACATAAAAAAATTAGCCTGACCTTGTCTTTCAAGTATTCAAAAATACACATTCATGGTGATAGAATCACCCGGGGAAACTTGATAACAATGTTGTTATTATGAGGGAAGTCTGAAGTGTCCATTTATCAAGATGGTACAGGCTGATTAGACCAGTGGTGCCTGGGCAAGACTAGGTGTGTCAGGAAATGTTATGGGATGTAATACATAATCGTAAAATAGGTCTAGGTTACAAATTAGGTACCAATAGGTACAAGGTACCAATTGTGATGATATTCTTGATAGATACAATAGTAATGTTTGAATGTTCCACGTGGTGCAACTTCTTGCACAGTCTCAATATATATTTGACAAATAATGCAATTGCCCATCAGATTTTTTTAAATCTGCATCCATGTGATATTTTTCATAATCCTGCCCTACAATTTTGAGTCAGTATGCCTTGAATTCCTGGTACGGATGATTTCTTGTGGTGTGCCTTAGGTTGGTACGAAGAAGGTTGGTAACCACTGGGTTAGACAATGTGATGATTAGCGAAGTAGATGAAGAGGTGAGAATGGAGACGATAACAGCTGCAAACATCCATTGCTGCGGTCTTCCGTCTGAGCTAATAGGATGCCCCATTTCATTTTCATAAGAGATGGTTTCATAGTCTTCTAAATCACTTCTGGCCAATTGCATTGCATAGTTAGTTACAGTATTTGTGTCTTGTGGCTTCAAACTGATGAATAGAGACTTTAATATAATGTATTCAAATAGAGGCTATTCATCTTTCAAGCATGTAGAGTGAAAGTCACAAGTTAAAATAACTTAGTTTACTTTACGTTAATTTCAATTTAGAATGCAATATATAAATGATGAAATACCTTTCGAACGGAGGAGCCCTACCCTTTTAGATAAAATCCCTTCGAAATGAGAAAATATATGGTGTGAGTGACTAATTAACGTATTGATGAAAAAAGACATGTTAATGTTAGTTTATAATTAACGCTTAGGCTCCCATATCAGGTATGCCTACCAATTCCATTGGCTTTGCGTTGCATGTTTGCAGTCAATGACGTATCCCATAACAATATATGTAAAAATATATATATCATATTTTAATAGCCAATTGGTATTACATGGCGTTAACAAGAAGTCTTGAGTCCATGCTCCAATTATATCTGGTGTCAACAGATTCACAACTAGCGAACACAATTTCCAATAGTAAGGCCCTTGCCGTGTATTGAATTGGAGGATACAAAAGACGCAGAAGGAAACAATACAAATGCCAGTTGTAAAGGGTGCAAACGTGGCCTTAACACAAACAATCATACAAAGTGACTTAGACAAGTGCACACATTGATGCCAATAATCCCCTTCTAACGCCAAAAGGTTCCTTCCAATGGATTGCCTTTATTGAGGGTTAAACAATGCCCCCTTGTTTACACTCTTATCAATACAGTGGCGATGTGTCCGTGTTTCAACGGCAAGCATTTGACGCGAGTCGCCGACGTGGGTTTACCTTGTCCATTAGTTTCCAGCATTTCTCGACCATTTTCTTATCGACCACGGCAGGCTGGTGGGGTTGGGGCGGCTGCTGGTGGGGCTGAAAGGCGTCCTTCATCAGTCCAATGAGACCCGCGCCCCTCCTCGGATTCCCTGCCATGCTTTTGTCGCCTGCCGGGGGTCAGCCCCGGGGCTTCTCGTCCGTCAGCGAATGTTAATTCTGGACACGTATTTCACTCCAAGCAGTTGCGGGCTTTGCACATTCTCCGCGATGTATCCTAACGAACCATACCCCGTGGGTCTTCTGGTGCTCGGGTTCACGAATGAAGGGCTTCGTTTTAGCTGGATGCGATGGATGCTAGCTAACGAGCTAATTTTTAAAAGGCTCTCTCGACTTCTTTACGCTGCGGAAGACAACCTCTCTGAAGCCATTTATTTTAGGTTCCATACGCGAATGGTCTAGCAGGGTATTACACTGGCTGCCAACACGGAAGATCGGGACCCTTAATAACAACGGCGAATGTATTGCTGTGCCATTTATCCGGTCTTCTTCTGTAGATATCTGGACTTGTCATCAACTGAGCTTTTACATTGTGACGCATGTCTCCTACGTCACAGAGTGGCGTAGATGCGAGTGTAAGACACATTCTGTGTTTTAAAAGGAATTAAAGTCTGAACAACAGAAACTTGCGATTGTCATGTGATATTCATAGTTGCTAATTACCGTTCAGTTTGCCACAAAAAAGGAATAACGGAATGCAGTAAAACAAAAGAATGCAGGCTCAGTATAGAACACTATATAGAACCTAACAGAAATGACTCAAACAATCTCAATATTGAATGCAGTTATTTACAGTATAGCTATCGTCCACGCATGTTTAAGTGATTTTCTGATTTATAAATAAATTACTGCATGTCCATATGATTTGATCATTTTACCACATTAAATGTAACAATGAAATTATCCTGTTTTATTATATTTTTACATCTGTGATCTATAGCAGCCACGTGATTGGCCCTTTTTATGACATCATAAAGGATATAATTTGCATGAGCATGTACAAACCCATTGTTAGTAACTGTTCCTGTACAGTGCTTTGTTAAATTATATGCTGTTTGTTAGATCATAAAACCATTACACACCAATATGTGAGATTTTATGGCTGATTTAGTAGCTTATTATTATTATTATTATTATTATTATCATTATTAATATCATTTTTATCTGGAGTATATTGGCAGGGCTTTGGGTATTGGACATTTTGCCAATTTTAACTTTTCTGCAATGAATGTTCATGAATCTGTTGTAAAATAACAAGGTTATTTCAGGACTGGACTGCTTGTTGTAGTTGCGATGACTGAATAACAACTGTTCCACAAGTATAAATAGTTTTTTTATGGTTCAAATTGCTGCAATAATTCCTTCCTTGCACATTCAACAGTTTATTGTTTATAACGTTATGAAGTTTGAGCAGTGCACTTTATGCATTTCCGTACTACACATCAACCTGCTGTCATTTCATTGAGAGAAAGTCAAACAGACATTGGGAACAACACATTTTTCTTATTGTTTTTGTTGCACTGTTGGTAATGCTATTGGGACATCTACAGGATAGTCTTGGCCATTGGTGAGATGAAGCGAGACAAGCTGAAATGATTAGTCTCATTAGTACAGTTGGGATGAACGTTATCTTTTAGAAACAAGCCTTTATATTCAGAGTTTAATCCACAAACGCCTGTGTACATAAATAAAACGAAAAAAGAGCAGAATGCATTTGCTCGAGTGGCAGTTAAAATCTTTACGACGATAGCAGCAAGTCATAAAATGTCCACGTGTGCATCGCGCAGCACAAATCTCGTGACGTGACGTCGGATGGTTTGCGCGCGTCTGCAGCATACTGCACCGTGCATCAACCGCCAGCCTACGGTCCTCTTCAGCTCGCAGCGTGGCCGAAGCTCAGAGCGACCTCCAGCAGCCCAGCTCCCACCTCCGCCCGCGGCCCCCCGGGCAGGAACTCCGCCGACAGCTCTCGGTACGTGCTGCACAGCCGGCGCGCCGCCACGTCCCCCCTGTGAATGGCGTGTTTCCAGGTGTGCCGTGCCTCGCCGTACAGCACCAGCAGCGACCTGCGAGGAAGACGGACGGCCACCTGCACCTCCCGGTCATCCTCGTCATCGTCACTCCCTAGTCCGAGTTCTGGCACCCGCGCCGCCGGGAGGGACATGGTGAGCGCGCTGTCCGAGAGCATGTTGACGGTCACCAGGCGCTCCCCCCAGAGCCACGCGTCGTCCAGGTGCGGGTCGATGGAGGAGCCGCGCTCGGGGTGGTAGTCCAGGTTGCACTGCTCCACGGGCCGGAAGCCCGCCAGGACCGGCTCCCGCGCCATCCTCTCCACCAGGGCCTGGCTGACCGCCGGCAGGCCCCGGAAATCGCCCAGACGCACCTTCCGCTTCTTGAAGTTCACCTTGGGCCCAAAGTCCTGTGATAACAGTTAATGTGGTTTAGGTTTGTTTGTTTACTTTAAATTTGCTTACATATTGATATACATTATTATATTGGTATATAGTGGCCATACACACACAGGCCAAAATGTGATCAAAGGTATAAAAATGCACGTATGTGGATAAAAATGTATGTGCATTTGTGTAGAATGACTGGAAAACACAACCTGTTTTTTGCGTCCGGACTGGGACATGCTCCAGACATTTTTGTCCATCTCACATACAAGCACTTCCTCCTCCTCTTTAGACAGGAAGTCATCCCAGAGGAAGACACCGGGAAAGGGGAAACATGCCGGTTTTCCATCCTCACGTACTGCTAGTTTTAGCACGGGATCATAGCAGAAATGCAGTTTCACCTGGAAGGGCAATGCATGCTTTGATGACACTGAAGGAAAAGCAGGTGGTAGGGACCATGCGTGTCCACGTCTATAATAACTATGAATATAATCAAATAAGTAAGTAAGTAGAATAGTGGTATGATAGGTACATTCAACAATCATGTGATCATAGATGTTAAATAAATGCAAACACCTTTTTTTCTTTTTGAGACCAACTGTGATTAGGGGCCAGTGGTCTCAAACTCAAGCCATGGAGGGCCGGTGTCCCTGCATGTTTTAGATGTTTCTCTACTCCAACACACCTGATTCTAATGATCAGCTGATCATCAAGCTCTGTAGAAGCCTGATAACGATCCATTCATTAGAATCAGGTGTGTTGGAGTAGAGAAACATCTAAAACATATAGGGACACCGGCCCTCCATGAATTGAGTTTGAGACCACTGGACTAAATGAATAAATGCATGCTTGAGGTTGAGGCCTTGACAACAGAGGGGGTGACTGCATCTCACTCACCTTGGTGCGCACCATCCCGGGCCTCTGGTCCCGGACGTGCTCCAGAGTCGCCGCAATGTCGATCTCTTTCACGCCTGCAACAGGAGAACATTGTGTCTGACCTGTTTCATTTAAAGGTACAGTATGAGAACATTGTGTCTAACCTGTTTCATTTAAAGGTACAGTATGAGAACATTGTGTCTGACCTGTTTCATTCAAATGTACAGTATTCAAAAACCCAATGGAGTGGGTTTGTTTAGTTCATTAGACACATTCTGTCATGATGATGCTAACTTTAAGGGTACAGGGGGTCTGGGTTTGACATTTGCTTCCGCCGGTCTACTGGTCTACCAGACAGACAGACAGACAGACAGACAGACAGACAGACACACACACACACACACACACCTCACCTTTAGCCATGCGGTTCAGAACCATGTCAATCAGGATGTAGGTCCCAGTGCGGCCAGTTCCATCACTATGGAAAGGAAAGCACTACATGTCACACCTGTCTGAGAACCATATAGAGCTCTCTACATCAACTACTCAACCCTTATGCTAGCTGGTGAGATGTACGCCGTTTGCTTACAATCAATACTTATCAATACTTTTCAGTTGTGAGATGTCCACCTGATGACTAGAGACCCAGACAGGGCTATCATTACATTTCATTAGCTCAGTGGGTAGAGCAGGTGTACAGAGCGGGTCGTCCACTCACCGTAGGGTCAGTGGTTCAAGCCCCTTGATCCCCCTCCTCCTCCAACTGTCCACATGTGGAACCCCACAAATGCACCGATTGTAAGTCGCTTTGGACAAAAGCGTCTGCTAGACGCCCCCCTTTACCTTTTTAAGTCAGTTTCTTTGGTCCAAGTATGTGATGAAAGGCTAGCAAAATGACCCAGCGGATGTGAACGAATGATGCGTGACTCATAGTGGCCTCTGGCGGTACTGAGTGCCATGTTGTTTGATATTCTCACCTGCAGTGAACGATCACAGGGCAGGAGCGTCCTCTGTAGCACTTGTTCACCTTTCTGTGACCACGGCGGAGGACAGGAACGGTATGCATGCAGAGGGGAGGGACAACACAGAAGGCGTAAAACATCTCCGAAAGACCATTCATTTCAGGCAGCGGATGATCCGAGGAATACAAACCAGCCGAAATAACTCCAGAGAACGTCAAAATGGCCGACACGTACCTGCAGGAGGACAAATATAAAATGTCCGCTTTGGCCGACATTTTGTATTTGGAGTATTTGGCAAATGCTCTGGGTTTCCCTTCCGGCTTTTCAAGCCTGAGATGCTAATAGGTTGTGTTTAAAGCACTGTAGCATTGCAGTGGGTTTATCATAGCTTACTGTAGCTTACTTACTACATTGCTTTTCGGGGTCTGTGTGTTTTTATTCATGTACACACACATTTTTTTCCCAGGATCATGCAAGCATGCATGCATTGAGAGAGAGAGAGAGAGAGAGAGAGAGAGAGAGAGAGAGAGAGAGAGAGAGAGCGGAGAGAGAGAGAGAGCGAGTGGTT
>OMKQ01044033.1:0-10151 GCA_900302335.1 Phycis phycis
GCGACCCTCTTTTGGCGCCCGTTCCAAACGCCCGGCGATGGCAAAATCGCAGCGAACACGAGAGCCTGGGTGACCGGGCTCGGACACTCGGTGAGAGTAGCGGTGGAGCCAACGAGGTGCGTTCTGCCGGAGGCGGAAAAGTTCCTGTAAAGTTCACAGCTGTGTCATGAAATGTAATTCACTACAGCGGGCGTAGACGGCACACGCCTGTGTTTCTATTCCGCACTTTCAAATGTAAAGTATCAATGTAAGAAAAAAACGAACAAAAAAAACCTCACCACTGTACACTACAGCATTTCATATTTAGTTTTAAAGGCGTTTAACCATTTCAAATGTTGCAATTTGAATGCCATTGTTTTTGCATTCATGCAACATTCACTGCTGTT
Source organism: Phycis phycis (assembly GCA_900302335.1). Lineage (NCBI taxonomy): Eukaryota > Metazoa > Chordata > Actinopteri > Gadiformes > Phycidae > Phycis > Phycis phycis. Next base: position 387 of record OMKQ01044033.1, read on the forward strand.
TTCTGTAAAGGCACTTTAAAAAATAAGTTCTTAAGTGAGCATAGGAAGTCACAAGAGCTTGGGAGATCTGGAACCACTTGTATAGTCCAACTCAAAAAGGTTTGGACTACTTTATCAATAAGCCTGTAATGGCCAATTCATTTGTATGTGTATAAGGATGAAAATCCTACAAACATGGCCTCCAATCGGTGCACAGAAGCTATGCCGTTTGTGAACCTGTTTTGTTCTGAAGCTATTCACACACACATTTGGCTGGTGATGTTTGACAATCGTATCTCATATAAAACCCATCCATACTACAGTGTAATCCCAACCACGTACAACATAACTATGTACTGCAGAACGTCGCGTTTATGAATGTTCTTTACAAACCCATCTCAAACTAGCCTGCACATTCCAATGCAAGATAACACTAGGCTGTCCGTGGGAACAAACACAACGGACAGCCTGCTGGAAAAACTTCAATAAGCAAGTCAGGTTCTGAAAATTGACCATGGGCAAATACTGTATCCACCAGGCCCTGTGACATCCACAGTGGAGGGTCCGCCCAGATGTATGCTGAACAGATCCGTCTACCAGCCTCACTCCCACTTGTGATGTCACCATCGCAGGGCAGATTTTGAAAAGGCTTGGCTTGATAAAATAAAATTCTCTACCCGTGTGCTGTCACAATGGTTTACCAAGGGAACAAATGTCCATTATTTACATATTTAACTTCACCACTTTTTGTATGACATTTTTAAGAAGACAAATGTATAATCTACAAAATGCTTTCTACATTTTATTTTGATGAAATACAACAGATTTCTTTCAAAGTGTGTTGTGCTCATTGATTTACATCTCATTCTCTATCTTCTGTGATTCCTCTTCTTTGGCACTTGGTCTCTATTACCTTTTCTTAAAACTCCTTTCCTTCTGCACCTTATATTTGACCAGGGGCAGAACCAGAGTGGCAAATTTGTGTTCGTCTTCCAGGTTAATCATCTCTGCGCTGACGCGTTCATGCTTTATGAGAGTAAGCCCCATTGCTTTGGCAATCTCCATCATCCTGGAAGACAAAAACAAAAAGGCTGCATCACCGCACGGCTGTAGCACCATCACAGCCACAACGGATGGAATCAATCCTGTCGCGTTACAAAATGTTCCGGGATAATGACTGCCGATGTCACTCCCGTCGAGACCACAGACACGGCACACTCACCACGCTTCCTTGACGAGCAGGTCTCGCTGCAGCAGTGTCAGGTTCACCCTCATGTGGTCCATGTGCAGCTGCAGCGCGAGGCAGTGGGCCGCGACCTTGGCTCTCATGGACGGCGACACGTGGTTACTCAGACTGCACGGCGATGGGGAAGACACGATTCACAAGTGTTAGGCTTGGGCATGACGAAATAAATAGGAGGCCGATGACGTACATTCTGGCCCGAAGGCTTATCAAATGGTCCCAGAGCTCTGCATGTACCGCACTATGATGGGCGGACACATAAAAGGTTACTGGTCATACCTGCCATTCGAAAAGGTCTCCACGGTGAAGGTCCTCAAGATTTTTCTCCGCAGATTGAAAGAGCATCCTTCCATCTGACCAACTGCAAATACAGCACAAAACAAAAAGATGAACCAAAAAGAGATGGATGTAAAAGCCATAACAACGGGCAGCGTCGTCCTGTGTTAATTGTCACCAAGCACTCACATTTGCCGCTAACCCTTTTTGCTCGCACCAGCAGCAGGAGCAGGTAGAGGTACGCAGAGCAGCGCAGCATCTTCTCCCTGGCTTCACTTTCACTCGGTAGAGACTCCATGTGCTTGATGACGCTCAAACTGTGGTGGAATGAAGAAGCATGAGGCTAATCAAGAATCAGTCACTGCTTATTCTGCAGAGAGAGAGAGAGAGAGAGAGAGAGACCTACAATTTGCCATCCTTTAATGTCTGCAGACCCTCCTCTGCAAGAGCAGCCATTTTGGAACCAGCTTCAGCCAACTCGTTCAAATCCGCCGGAGACAAGACTAGCAAACGATGAAGGAAAACGCAGCATGTACAAGCAACAGTTGTTTACAACGGGGATGTTGAATAAACCTGTGGTAAGGAAACCTAGTTCCGCAGAGTTCACAGAAATGGTAAAAGATACTGTCGTCAAACAAGTAGACGCCTTCGGGGCTTTCAGCATCCGGGTAACACGGGGGGGTGTATAAAGCCATGTCGAGTTGGGGATTCGCCTCATACAGATCTTCACTGAGAACTGAGGGCGGAGACAAGTGAGAATAGCAGTGATAGATAACTGATTAAAAAGATATGGGGGAGCACAATGACACAAAAGTGACAGCTCAGATTGATGGTTCAAGTGATCAAATTATTTACACGTGACCTTATCGAAAACATTTTTCCCCACATTTTTCACACACTTCCAATGGTTGTCCAAAAAGGTACCATCGGTATGTTTCAACAAAAAGGATCAAGGCAACACGACGAGCATTGGCACACAAACAGCGGACGCCATTACCTGCAAAGCCCTTCTGTTCAATCACGCTGTCGGCGGCCTTAGCAACGGCCTGCGTCAGGGACTCTCTAGCCACATTATTCAGCCGCCGAGAGCTAAGGGCTCTCTTCTGTCTCGTGGTTCCAAACACCTCGACCAGGGAGTCCAGCTTTGGGAAGATACGAGCCAAACACAGCTTAGTGTATGGAACATGTTTGCAATGTCTCAAGAGCGTTCTCGAGTAGGGCTGCAACGCTAAGTCGGTTGACAGAGAATCTAAATCAAATTTTGACAATTGTTCAATCTTAAACATTGCAGGATTTTCTTGGCTACTTGTCAGATAAGGCAGGCACTATCGAGACATGACTTGGGTCGGAGTGATGGTACCTTTTCAGAGTAGGTCAGTCCAGCCTTGTCAACCTGGTCAGTCGTCTTAGCTGGTTTGGAAAAAACACAGTAAAAGACTTTAAAAGGATTGTAGTTAAAAACTGTAACAAAATAATCCCATGTTTAAACTTGCACTATGTACCTATGCTACCAGAGCTATTTACTCCTTCACTAGAGGTGGTTCATTGGAAAACATAAAAGGGTAGATGAACCACTGCATCGCCAGTAATGGGTTCACACCACATCACGAAAAAAGTTCTGATATTTGGCAACAACAACGTCAATTGCCAGAACAAGCTTGTTAATTGAAACAGTTAATACATCTCTTAATGTTCCATTTATGTGATGTGACCCCAGAAGTGTTATGAAGTGAATTTGCACTACAGATATGTAAAGTTGACCAACTGGTAACAGAGCCATGGGATGGTGGCCCTGTTTTCCATTGTTCTTAAAAAGGACGTACCTGAAATAAAAGGTTGCATTTTAAACAGCTGAGCGCTGTGCATTTCCATCTCCATGGTGTCTTTGTTCAGCACCCCAACATAATATCTGCACAGGTAGGAATGAATTAAATGATTAAAATTTCACACACTAGAGGTTGCGGAATTACTTTGTTTGGATAAAAAAAAACATACTTGCAAAGGTTGTTGCATTTTAACGACCCTGTCCCATAATTGTTTCCAACATACGATAGTCTTTCTGATTCAGCAACCTTAAAAGAAAAGACAATCTTTTGCATGGGTGTAGAACTAATCGATGTTTCATCCAACTGTTCCCTATTGTAGTAAAGTAACAAATGCAAATAATAAAATGACAATCTTACCAACATTCGTCTCGTTTTTTTCCGAGGAATTTTCTCTTCTATGTTTTTGTAGAACGTGAAGTCCAGCTTCTCTGCGTTTTTTAAATTGCCATTGGAAAATTGAACTGTCAAACGGAAACATCATATATACCCTCGTTAGTGAAACACCTTGCTCTGTCGGTAAGGTAACAGTGCAATATATTTTGGACCAATCAATAAAGGGATTAATACAACAGTATTTTGGAAGCGACAAACAAGTATACGTGTAGTGTAGTATTCCAATTCAAATCATGCCATCAGACAGCACCCACGTGTGACTTATAACACACGTTTGTCTGTTATATGCAACACAGCGTATTTTACTTATAGATTAAACCAATCTGAAGATACATCTCAAACTCCCAAAGTTCAACTATATAAAGAATTTACCAATAGCAGCTTTATCTGTATCTCTTTCTTCCTCACAACACACAAACGTGCAATTGGCAGCCATTGTTGTTGTCGACTGACCTCACTACGAGGATCACGCATGCGTGGATGCCACGGGAGTCTTACCACAGCGGCACCTTGCGCTAAGGGGTGTTACTGCATATGCTTTTGCCACGATACGGATTCTATTCTATTCTATTTGATTCTATTATATATAATTTTAGATAAATAGAAGTTTAGATTTTTTTGGTATTGATTTAAGTATTTTTTGGTTGTTGTTCAAATAGTTTAACAAAATGTCATGATGAATATCGATCTAAATGCAAGCTTAGCGTATTAGTTTAATACATTGGTATATTATTGTATTCCAAAAAAATAAAGACCGCTGTGGCTACTCTGTGAACACCCCTTGCAAAAAGCTCTAAATGGTTCAGTCCACACATCTGATTTCACTGCGAATCGCACCTTGCTTACGGTGAGACTTTTCTATCTGGATGGAGGTGCGGCGATGTCACAGCCACAGTTAAAGAAATTGAAGTCTGGCTCTCAGAAGAGAAAGGAGAGGAAAGACAGGGAGAGAAGACAAAATGAAGGAAGTCAGGTTCTGACAAACTTCTCTGACAAAAGTGAGCACAAACGTTTAAACACACAAGATGAAACCCCATTCTTCACTGCCGTTACCTCCGTTATCGTTGCTAAAACGAACAGAGACAACCCAAATTAAGAGTAGACAATAGGCTACACTTTCAAATGAGGCCTTGGTTATTAAGGTAAAGGATAAATAAAGTGTACGGCAGGCTAATATTGCAACAGCAGGCTACTGGTTTGAAGCAAGCAAATGTACAATTAATATTAGGCTACATGAATGTACTCTTTGTAAGTCGCTTTGGATAAAAGCGTCTGCTAAATGCCCTAAATGTAAATGTAAATGATAAATAATAACCTATGGCATATAGGCTAGTTAGCCCCAGATGTCATGACATTACACAATGGCTATATCATCCTAGCTGCCTGCCAGTAATACTTAATTTGGGAAACACATTCCAGAAACTGTCACAGAAAGTGGACCACCAGCAACAACCCCCTCATCCTCCACTGATGCAGACTTGAGGCAAGGTGAAAATGAAACTATTTTGTTTTGAATGAATGTAGCAACAGGGTGTTAGGCAATAATTGAGATAATAGGCTCATGTTAATTATATCCTTCATGCTCCTATAGAGGGGCCTGATGTTGTAGATGGAGAAGATGTGATGGAGGATGATGGAAGTGATGATGAAAGAGAAGGCAGCGAACATGAAGGTTGCATTCAGCATAGAGAGGAGGATGGAGAGAGGACAGAAGAGGAAATGAGGAATAGTCAGGGTGAAGCAGAACATTTCTTTCCAGAGGATCCAGGATCATGGCCAGAGATGTTAACTAAGCAACAGAGAGAAATAATAGTATGTGCACTGGCAAGTAAAGATGCTGAAAAAACAAGCAAATTGCCACCTTAAAGATATGGAGAGGAGACCATTTCCCATGTATCTTCAATTCGCAAAGTCAGTTAATGGCCGTGAGAAAATCAGAAGAGATTGGTTTAGTCACAGTGAGAGTGCCGAGGCTCTTTATTGCATCCCATGCCTACTGTTCTATCATGAGCTGTCAAAGTCATCCAAAAGTGCCCTGAACAGCAAGGATGGATATAAATTAGTGCACATTAAATGGCACAACATGTACAAAAGATTACCAGAGCATGAGACAGGCATAGCCCGTAAACAGTTTCCTCACAACCTGTCACCTCTTCAGCTCCTTAATGCCATATATAACCTGCAGCTACAGAGTATTTTTAGAGAAATCTGCATGGCATTGAGGATTTTCTGCACCTTACCTGAAAGTGTTGCTGGCAGAGAAGGGTTTTTCAGCAAGATGAAACTGGTTAAAAACTACTCGAGGTCCACTATGTGCCAGGATAGACTGAACAGTCTTGCTCTTCTCTTCATTGAAAGGAAATTGGCAAGAGCATTGGATTTTAAGGACCTCATCCGTGATTTTGCCAGCAAGAAGACTCGTCAGTGGGCATTTTCTGCAGAGTGAACTTCGGTATTATGTTAAAACTGGAATGCAAATTATTGATTTACATATAGGGCATTTAGCAGACGCTTTTATCCAAAGCAACTTACAAAGAGTATATTTGTCATCAGAAGGTGAACCATTTCATTGCTGCTAATACAGTACGAAGTTACCAGAACAAGTTTCAAGCATTTCAAGTGCTAGATTAACCATTGCTAGTGTACAACATCTCTGACTAAGTGCCAAATTCGCGATCAAGTGCCGAATTACAAAGAGTAAAGATTAAAGTGCCAGGACATACAAATAAGAGCATGAGGATAGTTATGCAGGGTTCAGGTGAACTCTGAACAAGTGGGTTTTGAGTCTCTTCCGGAAGATGGGGAGTGACTCTGCAGTCCTGACATTAGCAGGGAGCTCGTTCCACCACTGCGGCGCCAAAATGGAGAAGAGCTGAGATTTCGCCAGCCGACCTTGATAGAATTGTACTATTGTTTTTGGAATATTTGTGCAAATCTATTTCTTTTTGCCTTTCCAGGAAAATTACTATAGAGTCATGTTTTGTTTGGTTACCTTTTATGGATGTGATTTTTTGGAAATGTGTAGTAGTAAGTAACATGGCATTTTAAGCTTAGTTTTAGGCCTTATAGTATTACATTAAATTATTAAAATATGTCCCATTCTTGTTCACTCTGGAAATATAACGGGTAAATACAGTCTTGTGTGGTTGTGTTTTCTTATACAGTAGCTTAAGTAGGCTATTGAATTATGGTTAAGCTTGGGTGGGGGGCTTGGAATTTGGTGCTACGCCCCTGCACATAATTATGCAGACACCGTTGAAACAAAGTCACAGCTCTGGCGCCACCTTGTGAGTCTAACTGTTACGGCAGTCTCGATTGTAATCGCAGTAAAATACAAACCCTTGCGAGAGAGGAAATGGGTGTCATATCATGTCATGTACATCAGTTGTCATTAATAGAAATTGACTGTTGTCCTTTGCTTGACAGACAGAGCTGGCCACGAGGCATGCGCATCAGCCGCTTCACGACGTCACGTGTCCCGGTCCACCACATCCAGCCATATTTAAAAAAAAAAAAATGGTGTACAGTATAGTCAGTGTATCGTAAGCTATGTTTATTTATTGAAAAGTATGACAAGCGCCCAGGTTTGATTCGGTTCAGTATCAAGATATACCCATGAGCGTGTGACAAGTACGACACATATGGATTAGCAGATACAGCTCACAAGCGAAACTGCAGATGCACGCAAAGGCATATATCCATGTAAAGGCTAGTCCACGTAGCTGTGTGAACAAGTAGCCCAGGCCTGCTCGGTTCCGGTGCCTTCTCATCAGGAGCATTTGAGGTAGGACTCTCAAACCCAAAACGGAACACCCCTGCGTCCGAACTGTTGCGTTAGCGTTTAAGATTACAATGAGCCCACCGAAATGTTACCTAACTGACTAGCATGTGTGAGCTAGCCTAAATATAACATTTTAACATTACAGGACAGGTCACTTGGTCAAACACTGCAACAAATGGTTTTCAAAAGATTTAGCTTTAGTAAAAGCCAAATGTCCATTTTGATTACTGTACACACATTTACTCATGTTTGATATGCATCCGTAGCTACATGCACATTTTCATATATTAATATTAATATATTACAATATATTAATTTCATGTTCAACAACACCCTCACCTCACGTCCTCTTAACCACATCCCCTCTCACCTCTCTTTAGGACCATGGATTTCCCCAGCCACTTTGAGCAGATCTTCCAGCAACTCAACTACCAGCGTGTCCATGGCCAGCTGTGTGACTGTGTGATTATGGTGGGCAGCCGTCATTTTAAGGCCCACCGGTCAGTGCTGGCGGCCTGCAGTACCCATTTCAGAGCCCTCTTCACCGTCACAGAGGGAGATGCAAGCATGAACATGATCCAGCTGGACAGTGAGGTAAAAAGGACTTCAATGTCATTAAAGTCATACACATATAACCAGAAGCTGAGGAAAGTGAAAGTGAAAAATCATGAATGATTTGCTGAGGACTGCTTTTTATTCACCGCCACTACTGATTTTGATGGGTGCTGCTGATTTGATGGGTTACCATACTATGATGGCCGGCAGTAGCTCAGTGGACAGAGCGGGTCGTCCACTAACCGTAGGATCGGCGGTTCAATCCCCTCGATCCCCCTCCTCCAACTGTCCGCATGTTGAAGTGTCCTTGAGCAAGACACTGAACTCCAACCTGCTCCCCGGGCACTGAACACAGCAGCCCACTACTCCTATGTACCATAGGCTGGGTCAAATGCAGAGAACACATTTTGTTCCCATATCTAAAAAAATACTGACAATGACCAATAAAGACCGAAAGGTCCTTTCTCTCATGATGTTACACGAATGACTTGCTCATCTTTTCCTCTTATCAGGTGGTGACAGCAGAAGCCTTTGCAGCCCTGGTCGACATGATGTACACATCAACACTGGTGCTGGGGGAAAGCAACGTGATGGATGTCCTCCTGGCAGCCTCACACCTGCATTTAAACAACGTGGTGAAGGCCTGCAAACACTACCTGACCAACCGCACCCTACCCGCATCCCCCCAGGCAGACAGACCCCTGCGGCACCAACCTCAGCAGGACCAGCAGAGGCATAGACAGCAGCAGCAACAACAGCAACAACAACAACAACAACAGCAGCAACAGCAGCAACAAGCAGCCGAGTTGGCTGCGAATGCTAGCCTAGCGACCAACAGCGCTACATCCAGGCTGCAGCGATCCTTCTTGTTGCAGCAGCTGGGGCTGAGTCTGGTGAGCTCAGCCCTGGGGGGTATGGAGGAAGACACGGTGGGGAGGTCCCTGAACAGTGGCGCGGTGGAACAGGCAGGGTCCTTCCCCATCCGACGCTTCCACAAGCGCAAGCAGACGCTTACCCTGGGACTGCCGGACGACAGACCCAGGCAGAGGCCACGCCCCTCTGTGCCCACAAGAGGCTTGCTGGGAGAGTCGGAAGACCGGGAGGAAGGGTCACTGCTTTCCCCGGACTCTCACAAAATGGGGGAGGAATCTGCAGAAGTTGCTGGAATCGTTGGGGCTTCCCAAGATGATTCTCAGATGCCCAGCCAATCAGACAGTGTACATTGTGAAGGGGAGGAGTCAGGGAGGCTGCAGGGCAGAGTGGGGAAGGATGAGTACAAAGAGGAAGGAGATCTCAGAGACAACAGAGCAGAGGCGAAAATCATGTCCAAGACAGAAGAGGAGGAGGAGGCAATAGAAGAGAAGGTGAAGTTAACAATTCGCGTTAGCATAACATTAGCATTTCAACTTTTTGCCTAAAAATATTCAATGAAGTGTACCAAACAACGTGATGTATGTCATCCAATGTTAAATCCTTTCTCGCAGGTGGTTGTCAAATGTGAGCCTCTCAGCTCCCCCGAGCCAACTGATGAGACCGGCTATGTGACGTCCCAGGCGGAGGCCGGCGACCCCGCCGGGCCCGGGGTCCAGGACGAGGAAGAGAAGGTGGAGCGGAGTCCCGAAAGCACCCAGAGCAGCGACCGCAGCCTATCCTCTGACCACCAGCCCCGCCCCGACGCCGCGCTCCAGCCCGGCTCCCAGCTGCGCCTCAAG
>OMKQ01044034.1:0-12054 GCA_900302335.1 Phycis phycis
ATGCAGATCAGGCAGGTGACCGCTCCGGACTGGAACAGCTCACTCACATACTGATTAGTCCTCTCAAGCCCATTCACATCACCACCTACACAGACACACACACATACATACAGTTAATTGAAAAATAAGTATAGATTGGTGTGTGTGTGTGTGTGTGCAGGTACATAGCATTCATAAGAACGTATCCACTCTTGGTTTCCCAACACGAGTTGTGTGGAGAGAACGCACCATCTAGTGCTTAAATACAGTACTGCAGCTCTCCACTGATAATCACGCACCCATAAGCATCTGCTTAGTCACGACAACAACAAACACGCACTATTGTGATTCAAGTAAAAAAACTCTAAATGACAATTAATCTGCACAGAAGATAAACAAACAATGTACATTTTTAATAGCTTCTTCAAACTATCCACTGACTCAATGCTTTTTTAATAACCATGGGAAGACTGATGTGGGAGAGAAAGGCAGTTGCAACTGAAAAGGCTTGGTCCCCCTTCGATTTCAGCCTGGCTCTGAGGACAAGGCCTTGTTCACTGAGGCCTTGTTCACTGTGGCCAGGGGACACAATAATTCTTAAAAATAAACCGGGGCCGGACCGTGTGGTGCTTTAAACGTTATTAAGATCATTTAAAAATCAATTCTGCAACCATTGTAGCAAAGCCATCTGTGTTTTGAATCAATTGGAGCCGAGAGACTGAAGAGTGACTCAGGGTGGTGAACAGCGAGGTGCAGTCGTGCGGACGGGAGGAGACAAAGACATTGTGATGATAAGTGTGTTACCTGTCTGGTTTGTGTAGGTCGTAAAAGTTGAGGCCAGAATCTTTCCCTTCTTTCCGTCCTTTGTTTCAATCTCTTCATCTTCCTCGTCGTCGGAGGAGGAGCTATAATGGCTCTGGACCAATCGCTGAGCGGCAGCCTGGTTCGACTTCCTGATCTCCTCAAACTTTGATTGGACGGTGAAGCCTGACAAACACACAGTGGTAAGTAACACACCATCCTTTCCTAGTGACATTTCTGCGATGTTTAATTAGTAATATACAAATATATTTATGTTTTTTTATCTTGTAATACATGCGGTAAATATACATGCGGTATGATATTTTGTTGTCTTAGTTGTTTTCTTACTTGGTTCACTATTTAACGAGAGACCGGTGTTCGCCTTGCCTCCTCCTCTTCCTCTCCCCTCTCCTCCTTTACTCCCCTCTGCTGCTGCTCTTCTCCCCTCTCCTCTTCCTCTCCCCTCTGCTCCTCCCTTTGACCCTGCTTTGCCCCCTGCTCTTCCTCCTCGCTCCTCTCCTCCCCATACTCCTGCAGGAGGAGCTGGTTTGGTGGGAGTAGGAGCAGGAGCAGCAACCGCAGGTCCAGGTCTCTCCTTCTGTGGAGGTCGTGACCTCTCACCTGAGCCAGCACTAGCTCTGCCACGCCCCTTGCCTTGCTGTCTCCAGGCTGGCTCCATGGCAACCTTAGAATGGAAAAGACGTAGTCAGGATGACTTGCTGTTCCCGATTGTTACTAGCCGAACGCTCATATATACAGCAGCATGTATATGCACCATTTAGCGATAGACAGGTATTATAAATTATTTTAAATATAAACATAAATTATTATCAATTCATTCAAAAGGTCAGTCAGTTCATCAGTCTCTGTAAAGACGCATCTTAAAACAATCCACTGTTCAGTACATTGCCCGATGTAGTTGTAATGATTCGGCCGACTCAACTGGGCAAATTGTCTACAGGTACAGATATTTATAATTTCGAATTTCTACAAGTATATGATGACACGTCGTTTTTTCACTCTTGAAAAGTAATTTAATCAGATTAGACAGAAACATGTGAACGCATTACTCGACTGTGATGAATGAAAACTTGTTTCTGACATTCATGTAGCCATGCATCTGTGTAAAAGTATCCGCAACATGTTAGACCATGTTTAGGTCTATGCATGCGGAGATAGGTATTATATATGACAGTCCTGCAGAGTGCACTTTCAATGGTTAGCACTTCTCAGCTAACCATGTCATGTTTACAACAAGAAAAACTCAAAAAACTTACGACTTTCGGGAGTGACTTTCGAGCACAATTAATTGGCACTAGAAATAAATGTCTTCCGGTGATAGAGATTGGGATTATTGAGAGGAATATGATTTAGCAGAAAGTTGATTCAACCGAGCTAACGCGCAATGTACTGCGAGTGGCCGTGTGAAGACATGCGCGTTGACGTGCTGATGGGAAATGTAGTTCACCAAGTAGAGGGAACGTATTGTTTCAGACGGAAGCTCGAATTTAAAATAATACATATACCATAGCTCGTAGTATATTCGAGGGCAGTGCTACGTGTCAAGCACCGTTGATGCGCTCTCTCGCTCTATTATCTATTCACAGTTTATAGTTGTGACAGCAGTTGTCAAATAAGTTTTACTAATGGACAGACATTTCTTTCAGCCATGTACCCCTTTCGCCAGCACAAAACATTTTTGAGAGGGAGAAAATTACAGTATAAATTATGGACGTGGATGTTACTTTATGGAAATGAATTATGTATACAAGTAGAAAGGTTTACCGAACGTGTAGTATTCAGAATATTTTCAATTTGTTAACATGCTTTTCAGTTTCAACAAATTTTATGACGGTGGAATTATTTAACACGTGTTCATATTGGACACGCAATATTAGAAAAGGGACTCAACGTTTTTTGACGTTGCAAGTGCCCCTTGAAATCCTTCAAAAGTTCAAAGTTCAAATATTGTACCACGCACACGCACGTACACAGACACACACACACACACACACACACGCACATGCACACACACCCACACAATCTTGAGAAAATAGATAATTTATTATTATATATTATTATTATATATAGTATATTATACTGTATATACATACTTTGTGTCTAACCTGTTTTGTTAAAGCATCTTTTGATTATGAATGAATACACACAATTTGGTTTATTCATTGATATACAAAAAAAATAAAAGAAACTAGTGAAAAACAAGTGAATGTTTATGGCAAAGGATTGTTCATCTATGAAGCACAACTGCTAAACTCAAGCAATATTTGTATCTCAGGGTAGCATGGATAGCATATAGCATATGTTGTTTTGTGTCATACAGTTCGGTCAGCCGAAGCTCAAATTAATGCTCAGATATGTTATCTGTTCTGTGTTTACAATCACCTTGTTTGTGTGTTTTTCCAAGTTAAAAGTTTATATCATAATTCTCTGAGTATATTTTATGATCCATAAATGACACGGAAGGATTTTCAATTCAATAATACCTTACAATGTCAAAACAGTAGTTCATTAATGATTTTTTCATCCAAATGAATGAATTATTCAACCATCCTCTTGTAATTTGCCTCCCCTTCCTCTCCTTCCTCTCCTCTCCTCTCCTTCCTCCTCCATCCCCCTCTCCCTCACCTCCAGTCTCGCGACACCCCCTACTACTACTCCCTCACCTCACAGCCTCTCTCACTCCTCTCACACTCTCCTCCCAGGTCTGCTACACCCTCTTGGTGATCCTCCCTCCCTAAGTTGGCGGTGGGGGTGGCTCCACAGGAAGTGTGGGCGGGACCATCTTCTTCTCCAGCCGCGTGACGCGGTGCTTCAGCTTGCTCTGGCCTGCCTCATGCTCTGCCAGTAGCTTAGCATAGCGAGTCTGCAGCACGTCCAGGTTCAAGGTCATGCGGTCCACCTTGTCCTCCATCTCCTTGGGGTCGGGACCCTGGGCTGCCACCTACCCACCAATCAGACGCAGCGCATGTTACAGATTGCGCACTCCTTCGGCACTTTTCATATACTTTTATATCTTAGAAATCCGTATGGTCTACAGTTTAATTGCTGTTTGATCAGAGCAGTACACACCGTGCTGTCGCCCCCCATCGACCGGTGTCATGTGGTGTCTAGATTGACCAGTGTGTGTTGGGTTGCTAGGCGACAGTACAGCATGTGAGGGGTTGCTAGGCGACAGTATAGTGTGTCTGGGGATGCTAGGCAAAAGAACATCCCATGCATGGGGTTGCCAGGCGACAGTTCAGCATATGTGGCGTTGCCAGGTGACAGTATGGCTCGTGTGTGCTGTTGCTAGGCAATAGCCTCACCTCCAGGTCCAGAAGGCCGTCCTTCATGAGGATCTGCCGTCCCTTCTCCTCCAGCATGGCCTTGGCATCAGGGTACTCTGTCAGTGCCTCCATCAGGTCGTCCTTGGACAGGCAGAAGAGATCCGAGTAGCCGATACTCCTGATGTTAGCCGTCCGCCTGTTTCCCGCTTTACTCCCTGGAGAAAGGAGAGGAGAAGAAGAATGGGAAAGAGGAGTAGGAGGAGGAGATGAGATGGGGATAATATTGACCTTAATGCTTACATTTATTTGCAGTTATCAGATGACATTACAGAAGACGACAGAATTTAGGAATGTTAGTTGACACACAAGCTAAGCTCAAACACATACTCAATTCCCATTGACTGAGGTAGATAGAAAGTGACAGAGAGAGGCTGTGAGAAAGAGAAAGAGAGAGAGACAGAGTGTGCGTGCGTGCGTGAGTCAGCACACCTTTAATAGCCAGAATACTGATCTCTCCAAAGTAGCTGCCATCGCTGAGGACAACAAACTGCTTGATGCCATCGTCCGCCACCACGGCCAGTTTTCCCTCCTTGATGATGTACATCTCCCTGCCGATGTCCCCCTTCTTACAGATGTAGTCCCCAGGGCTGTAGACCTGTGGCTGCAGCTTCAGCACCAGCTCCACCAGAAGGCCTGCCTCACAGTCTGCAAAGATCCTCACCTGGTGAGGAGAGCAGAGGATGGAGTGGATGGGGGGGGGGGGGGGGGGGAGAGATAGAAGGAAAGGAGCAGAGGAGAGGTGAGAAAGGAGGAAAGGAGACAGGGGAAGGGAGAAGACCGCAAAGGATGAGGAGAGACGAAGAGTCCAAGACCAAATGAAAAACAGGTAAATGCAATGCATTTAATGGTTATATATTGTTATAATATTTTACAATAGTTTAATATATTGCATTTGTATATGTGTCTGTGAGCATGCATGCCACGTACCTTTTTGAGTGTGTCCAGATGAACATTGATAGCTATCTCAGCTCTCAGTTTGTCTGGGAGGAACTTCAAGACCTCTCTCTCATCCACAGCTTTCTTATTGGTCCACAGGTAGTCAAACCACTTGATCACACGCTTCTCCAAGTCCACCGTCACCTGCAGACATATGTCACTAGTGAAACCCAACTTCTCACTGACTTAGTGGACTAGTCAAACGTCACATTTGACTGGATGGCAGGCTGGATAACTGACTGACCTTTCTGAAGGTCATGTACTGTTTGATGGCATCGATGCGGGCCTGGAAGTTGGCCCGAGCAGCGTTCATGTTGGTGATCATGGAGCCGACATTACCAACAATGGTAGCAAAGATTAACACTCCCACCTGTGAGAGTGAGAGCGCAAGAAAGAGAGAGAGAGAGAGCGAGAGAGAGTATGAGAGAAAGACACATAGTGTCTTTCATCCACTACTGGAAACAAGGAAATACCATTTACATTACATTTAGGGCATTTAGCAGACGCTTTTATCCAAAGCGACTTACAAAGAGTACATTTGTCATCAGAAGGTGAAACATTTCATTGCTGAGGCAACAGCCAGGTCATACCAGGTCAGAGTACTCCCACGCTAACATGATATAAACATGAAGAGTTTGACTGAGTGTTTCAATCAACAATATCATGATACATTTCCGTCCAGATATTGTGCAAGCATGTCTCGCCAGCGGGTTTCGGCTCATACGCCCCACATAATAAAAGCACATTCCCTGTATGGTTTGTTCTCCACTCGTTTCCTGCTTTACTTATATATTTACTCTAGATATACTCTGTTCTACCCCATTTCCTGCTGCCTTTAAAAGACACCCTCACTAGACAATTGGTTGTGATACCTTAAAGGTCCCGATGTACTTAAAACAAGAAATGTTTATGTTTGCACGAACAAAATGGAAGGTTTGTTCCCCATCAAAGTGCTGTATTGGGCTTCGACCGCCAGTGTGTATAGGGTACTCAATCCAAATGCTCAAACATTTCCCACATGCCCCCCAATACCTGCCTGCCATTGGTCAACAATAGCAAATACATTGTACCCCCAAATGTAATTGTAGTTTCGATTGTGAACACTCCTTCCACGATGTGGTTTCAATTATATTGGGGCCTTAAGCCACACCCACCAGGAAGTCCGTGACCACAAAGAAGTACTCTGAGTTCTCCACAGGGGGTGGTGTTTCACCGATGGTGGTGAGCGTCAGGGTGGACCAGTACATACTGTAGGCGTACTTCCTGACCAGCCGGCCAAACTCTGGATTCGCTGGATCCGGATACACAAACCTGTCAGAACCAAAACCTAGAGGAGGAGAGGAGAGGAGGAGGAAGTGAGGGGAGACAGGAGACCGGAATGAAAAAAGAGAAGAGGGAAGTTGAACAGTAGAATAGATTTAAGGAGTGGAGAGGAGGAAAGGAGATAATTTTGTAATGGAGAGTTGGACAGAAGATATACACAGAGGGGAAAACAAAAAAAGGAGGATAACACAATGAACCAGTTTATGTGCATGGTGCGCAATGTGTGGGTGTTTGAGGGTTTGTGAGTGTGTGTGTGTGTGTGTGTGTGTGTGTGTCGGACCGATGGCCTTGGAGAAGGAGTAGTAGAGACAGGCGTTCCAGTGGATGATGATGACGATGTACATGACCAGGTTGGAGATCCGCAGCAGGTTGGGGTAATTGGTCCTCGTCTCTGTTCTCTGGAAGAACTCCAGCATCCTGCCGCACAACACACATACACACATATATACTCATGCACACATAAATACAACCACGCCCACGTGAGTGAGTGTGTGCGTGCATGTGCACACCGGTTGAATCGGAACAGCCTGTTAAGGCGTATCTCAGGATAGTTGACACCAAAGTAGGCGTAGAAGATATCGGTGGGGACCATGGTGACCAGGTCCAGCTTGAACTGGAAGCTCTTTATGTAACGGTCCCGCAGCTTCTTCTCATCCTTCACAAGCAGACCCTGCTCCAGGTAGCCTGCACACAGACACACATCCAATATACATATATATTGTAGACACCCCTGTAGACACACATACTGTCACATGTGGTCATTCCTGATTTTCCCTACTCTGTTCCCCTTGGTTTTTCCACACCTGTATTCAACTGCTTATCAGACTGATTGCATATAACCTTCCTGTTTTCTTTGTTCCCCAGCCAGATGTTCTTTGTTCCCTAGTGAGTACACGTGGCATTTAAGCCTTGATATCTCAGCTTTTGATCTCCCTGGTTTTTGATCTTGCCGATTGACGGGCACCCCAGATCGAGAGCTGAGACGGTGACTCCGCCACCTGTCGCTCCTTTCTGACTCTCCGTAAATCGACTTTCGAGCTCCAGCCCGTCTTATCCCACTTGAACGTGCCTACAGTGACTTCTGGGAGTGGGGAGGAGTGCATGCAGCTGGGACTCACCCACCTCCCTCTGGAGGAGCGTCAGCATCATACGATGGAGTTGCACTTCTTTGCAAAGTGGCCAGTAAAAGATCGGGTTCATCAGTGAATGGTGGTCCGGTCTACACAGTAAAGTGTTTGTTGGCTGTTCCCCGCAGGTGCCATGGCCGTGAATACCTAGTCGACGGGAGGGATACGGGCGGGACCAGCTCGGGCCGCTGTCGCATCCCATCATTCCCATTTTTCCCACGAGACATCCCACTCCTACTCTGTTGTTCATGGTTTTTCCACACCTGTATTCAACTATTCGTCACTCTGATTGCATTTAACCTCCCTGTTTTCTTTGTACCCCAGCCAGATTGTCTTTGTTCCCCAGTAGGTACACGTCGCCTTTTAGCCTTGATATCATGGTGTTTGATCTCCCTGGTTTTTGATCTTGTCTGTCTCCCCGATTCTGGACTTCGCCAATATATGTGTGTTTGTGTGTGGATGTGTGTTTATTTTTGCGTGCGTTTGCGTGTGTGTGTGTGTACTGACCAGTACGTGTTCTGAAGAACATGTCAGCGGCGTAGACGAGGTCCGACGTGTAGTCGAGAAAGATCCAGAGCATAATGTAATCTGTCTGTAACTCTTCAAAACATGCCCTACACACACACACACACACCAGGGTTAACAGGGCTCTCCTTCACTGGCACGTGGAGCACACATGCGCAAGTGAGACAACCTGGCCAGGGGTACATTGAGTCCTGATGTGGAAAGCACTGTATTGCACTGTGATTTACCTTGCTATGATCAGCGTCCAGTTGTACATAACAGGCATTGTGATGACAAAGAGCCAGTGGTAGTAGCTGTTACCAGCTGGATCGATGACTTTTATCTCCTTAGGGCTATAAATACACAAATACACACAGACGTACACACCATACACACACACAAACACACACACACACACATATTTATGACTTGCAGGAAATTACAATAGACTGAATGAGATAACAATTATAATGGTAATAATTCTGAATACAATATTCCCACACTCACACTTCCTTTTCTTTCTCCTTTTCTTTCTCCTTCGCCTTCTCCTTCTCTTTTTCTTTTTCCTTCTCCTTCTCTTCCTTCTCTTTCTGTCTCTTTTCTTTCCTCTCTTTCTTCTCTTCTTTTTCTTTCCTGGAAAAGAGAGACACGTTAACACATGGGGAAGGAAGAACAGAGGGATGGAACAAGAGAGACGGAACAAGAGAGGGATGGAAGAACAGAAGGATGGGAGAAGAGGGATCAGAGAAGAGAGGGATGGAAGAAGAGAGATGTAAGATCAGGGGGACGGAAGAAGAGAAGGATGGCTGCTGAGCGATGGATGGATGCATGCAAAAGGATGCAAGCCACAATCCGCGAGAAATAGTAAAGAGTGAGATGACACAGTGTGCGGCCAGGAAGGCACCGCCAAAGCCTGAGGACTGCAGAACCACCACCCAAACCCAGTCCGAGTCCCAGCTAGATAAAAGTGCTTGGGTTGAAGAGAGGGAGATCAGCCACGATCCCACCAATGTTAAATATAACTGTGTGTGTTGTGACTGATATGCCTACGTGACATATCAGTCAGAACTACAATAAATACATAAATAATACATAAATAAATGTCTGTCTTTAATTTCTGTGGCTCATAGTCGTGGAAATCGTCTTGTACGTTTTAGCGGGTGGGTGGGTGCACACGGGATGGATGGAGGGACAGACAAGGATGTCTTGAGGAGGATGTGACTGAAGGATGGAGGATGGGGGATGGAGACTGAGGAACAGAAGAGATATAGAGGATGTGATGGGATGATGGAGCGACAGAGGCTGGGGATGGAGGGATGGAGGCTGGGGGATAGAGGGGGAGGCTGATGGAGGCGTATTGATGGATAATGATGGAGACTGAGGATGGCTAATAATTGAGGGATAGATAATGGTGGAGGGACGGAGGCTTATGGTGGGATGGCGAATGATGGATGGATGAGGGACAGAAGAGGTTCATACTTTTTCTTCTCTTTTCTCTCTTTCTTTTCTTTCCTTTCTTCTTTTTTCTTCCTTTTCTTCTCCTCTCTGAAAGATAACAAGTCCAAATTCAAGGGTCAAGTGTGTGTGTGGGGTCATGTGTGTACGTTGAGTGTTTGTGTGTATGTGCAAGATAGATACATTGAAGAGTCTGTGTGTGTGTGTGTGTGTGTGTGTGTGAGAGAGAGAGAGAGAGAGAGTGAGAGAGAGCCTCTATGTGTGTTTGTTTCCTACTCGTCCTCTTCGTTGTTATTGCTGTTGTTGATGTTGAAGAGGACTCCAGCTCCTCCCCCCCTCTGTGACCTTCAGAATGATACAAGAGTTTTAATCTCTCCACCAATCACACAACAGACTCTCAGCCAATCACATGCCAGGGCCAGGGGATATACAGGAAGTACTGTCAACCAATCAAAGATAAAAGTGCAATTTCATTACTGCACAGGCGACAGGTGTGTCACTTCCTGATGGACTGAAAACAATACAAAAACAATATATCTGTGGTAATAAGTTCTCCCTTACCTGTCCTCCCTCGACCCCTCTCCCATCTCCTGCAGGGCAGTGATGGGCGGAGTCCCTTGGATGGTGGGCATAGTCACCCCAGGGGCAGGGTCTAATGGAGATACCTTGGTTGGCATGGTGACAACTTCTGACTTCCTGTAAAGAGAATCAAACTAAACCTTCAGCTCGGGACTCAAAAGACAATTTCAGAGTGCCTGTTACCCGACTGCACACGCCAACACAAACCAACATTGGTGATCCTTTCACTACATGTTTTGTGTAAAACTTGTGCAATATGCCTAACACACGGTAACAGGTGACTGTGATGTAAAGTGTAATCTTACTTATGAAAAATGGTAGCACATTGTAGCACAATGGTAAGACGTTAGAGCTGGTTGTGATGGTTATTAATGTGGTAACACATTGTATTAACTAAGCTAGCAGTGTTGTGATGTGGTTATTAAATGGTAATACATTGTAATAACAAATAGTAAGAGGTTAGAGCTGGTTGTGATGGTTATTAATGTGGTAACATAGTGTATTAACTAAGCTAGCAGTGTTGTGACATGGTTATTAAATAGTAACACATTGTAATAACATATAGTAAGAGGTTAGAGCTGGTTTTGATGAGGTTAATAATGTGGTAACACGTTGTATTAACTAAGCTAGCAGTGTTGTGATGTAGTTATTAAATAGTAACACATTGTAATAACAAATAGTAAGAGGTTAGAGCTGGTTGTTACGTGGCAATTAATACGGTAACAGATTGTAATAATAGAGTAATAACTATTAATAATAATTAATAGTAATAACAGTGCTCAAGTAGATAATCACTCACCTTGGTTACCAGGAAAGGCGACCTAATTCCACCTGTCTACCGCCGGGGCCATCGTCATGGAAACAAGCTCGGTCCCCTACAGTGGGAAAGTTACAATCCACAGAAAACTTCTGCCTATGGTGCAACACAGATGTCTCTCTCTCACTCTTCTCTCCTCCTGTCTCACACCTCCCCCCTCTCTCTTCAAGGATAAAGGGATTACAGCATGATAAGACAAATCACAATTTCATTGTGATTGTCACAGTGAGTCTGTCTCTCTGCCTGGTAGGTCTCTGTCTGTTGGTCTGTCACTCTGTCTGCCTGTTCCAGTCTGTCTGTCTGCCTATCCCTGTCTGCCTGTTGGTCTGTCTATCTGCCTGTCTTGCATTCACCCTATCCACCTGTCTCCCCCTTTCCTGTGTGAGGGAGGAAGAAAGGGGAGAAGGAGGGAGGAGCTGACTATTGCCAGAAGGGATTTCTCTAAATCCTACAGAGTCAGCAACCTACTGTAATACCCCTTAACACTCTCCCTCTTCGCTCCCTCACACTTTCTCACCGTCTCTCTCACACACACACACACACACACACACACACACACACACACAGACACAAACACTCACGTATATTTGTATGTACATATGCATACATACATACTACTCTATATACAGAGTACACACAATGTGTAGCTTGCACGACATGAATGTGTATACTGCATAATATAATATACGTATTTATAATACACTGACATTTCAAGTGCACATTATATAGCAACAATGGTGCATAGTATATATATTTAATTTTAATATGTACATTTTAGAATATAACAATTTACATGTACATTGTATAATAAACTAACTTATGAATATGTTCATATTGTATATTACAGTATCAAACATGTCTAACATGGAAAAATGCTGAGAAAGTCACAACCAGGTGGGATTTATGCAAGATTTCATATTAAAAAGTACAATTGTACTTTTGTGTGTGTACATTTTACAAAGCATCTGCAGGTGAAACTTTTTGAAAAAGATTAGTGACACCAGTGACACCAGCCCATGCCTAACCAACTCTAAACCCCAACTCTCTCTCATACACACACAAATGTATATTTACCTACGTATATAGGCATGTGTATATTTATTCATGTACATATTTATACACCGAGTAGACCATGTGTACAAAATACAAATGGATTGTATAAAAACAATAGGGACAATGTGTAGCT
>OMKQ01044034.1:12120-22855 GCA_900302335.1 Phycis phycis
AAGTATAGTAATAAAGTTTCAGGTGTATATTGTATGGCAACAATTGTGTGTATTGTATATACATTTAATTTAGAGACATTATATTGCCAAAAGTATTGGGTCCCATTCTTAATCCATAGGGTTTAAGATGATGTCGGTCCACCCTTGGCAGCTATAACAGCTTCAACTCTTCTGGGAAGGCTTTCCACAAGCTTCAGGAGTGTGTTTTTGACCATTCTTCCAGAAGCGCATTTGTGAGGTCACACACTGATGTTGGACGAGAAGGCCTGCCCCTCAGTCTCTGCTCTAATTAATCGCAAAGGTGTTCTATCGGGTTGAGGTCAGGGCTCTGTGCAGGCCAGTCAAGTTCATCCACACCACACTCTCATCCATGTCTTTATGGACCTTGCTTTGTGTCAGACAAGTACTGCAGTCAGACAAATACCGTTCTCCTGGCAACCGCCAAACCAGTCCATCAGATCACCAGATGGTGAAGTGCGATTCGTCACTCCAGAGAACATGTCTCCACTGCTCTAGAGTCCAGTGGTGGCGTGCTTTACACCACTGCATCCAACGCTTTGCAGTGCACTTGGTGATGTATGGCTTGGATGCAGCTGCTCGGCCATGGAAACCCATTCCATGAAGCTCTCTACACGCTGTTCTTGAGCTAATCTGAAGGCCACATGAAGTTTGGAGGTCTGTAGCGATTGACTGCAGAAAGTTGGCAACCTTTGCGCCTCAGCATCCGCTGACCCCACTCCCAATCGCTTCCACTTTGTTATAATACTGTTTACAGTTGACTGTGGAATATTTAGGTGCGAGAAAATTTAATGACTGGACTTGTTGCACAGGTGGCATCCTATCACAGTACCACGCTGGAATTAACTGAGCTCCTGAGAGCAACCCATTCTTTCACAAATGTTTGTAGAAACAGTCTGCATACCTTGGTGCTTGATTTTATACACCTGTGGCCATGGAAGTTATTGGAACACCTGATTTCAATTATTTGGATGGGTTAGTGAATACTTTTGGCAATACAGTGTATGTACATTTTAGAATATAACATTTTACATGTGCATTGTATCATAAACTTACTTATCAATATGTTCATATTGTATATGAACTTCACAAATGTGTCTAACATGCTGCAAAAGTCACAACCAGGTGGGATTGAAGAGATTTCATATTAATTGTGTCAATACATTTTACAAAGCATCTGCAGGTGAAGCATTTTGAAAATGAAGAGTGTATAGTGACAACAGCCCATACCTAACCTACTCTAAAACCCCCAAGCTAAAAAGTAAACCCGGTAGCCATCAAGGAGACCCAGATATTCTGAAGCAGCCTGGGAAGTCTGGAAACAGGTATGATCCATCTCGAGTCCGCTCCAGAGCCAACATAGGTTCCAACAGTGTCTAGAGGCAGTACAACCAAAAAAACAATACAAAATTGTCCATGGTGATGAGGTGCTAGCCAATGAGCAAGCTGGTAGCTGGGTGGTCATGCATCCACTTATGATCAAAGCAACAGACTAAAATGGAATGGATGGTTACATGAGTTAGGGTGGCCCTTTCTAATTATACAGGTATGGACAACCCAAGAGCTGATATTTACCTTCCTAAGATGTTAGCAGTCAAATCGTAGTCCTCAGGAAATTATTACAAACATCTCCCACCTCAGAAAATGATCAGCTGTTGAAATTGTCACAGTTGTATGCAAGTACACCTTAAAATTCTACACCATGCCTTCACATTTCTCCCACAGCTCCATTAGTCCAGGGACTGTTTGCTCTATATAATGTCCAAAAGTGATTTAAGACTAGTTGAGTGACTAGATTAGTAGGACTATTCAATAGAGGTGTCAAGTGTGAGTGACTGATAATCACGTTAGAGTCTGGATTCATTCGCCCCACGAATGACATCCTTCACCAGGCAGGTCGACCAGAATGGATCCTTGGCCAGCTCCCCTCCACTACATATTGCAGACAAATGTCTTCTGTGGGGATTTAAAACCTGTATATGTTTTGAATCTGTGGTTCATTTGAAAACTTTGAAAAAAACATCCAACCTCAACAAGTATAGAAATGTCCCCCTATTGTGAACACACAAACAGTCATCCATTTAGAAACAAGTCAGACCCTGCCAACAACGCTGTGAACACAATTTTGACAGCATTCCTGCAGTTTTATTCTGCAGAGAAAGATGATTTTTTTATATGATTTTAATTTTATTAAATAGAAGAAGTATAGAAAATGACCAAACTGCTACAGAGGACTTTCTACCTATGACATTGAAACGGACCTCAGCGTTTTAGGGAACTTTCTACTCCTTTACCATTGAAAGAGTACTAACCTCAGTATAATGGATGATTTCTTTGACCAGGGGCTCTGCAGCAGGGACGTATGGAGCCAGGCGAGAAGGCGACACCTGTGATACAACTTGCATTTTGCCATTTCAACACTACACAGTTCTATAGTCTATACGATTGCAACATGTGGGACATAGGTCCAATAGTTTAGCTGTGGAGTACTTTCAGATAGGTGCTAACCTATCACAAATGACAAACAGTATTGCCTTGCCATTTGGTGGGGTATGACTATGGTGACAACTGATCAAAGGTCAGATAATTACAATTGACAAAGGAAGATGTTCAAAGTCCACAAGCAGCATCAAAAGTAAATAGCTAAATAATACATAGCCACAAGCATGTGCCAGGATGTGATGACTCCTGGAAGCCATGCAGCACTCACCAGGATAGAAATGGCAAAATGCCGGACTGTCAAGCATTCAATGCATCAAAAATGCTCACGCAAGTAAAACGCAACCGATGCCATTTGGTATTCAGCGGCAGTATGTAGCCAAAATTAAAAAGTGCAGCGCAAATATTGCCAAAGTAGGCCGCCAATGATGGCTGGCCAATGCAGAATGCAATGAGGCAACGTGTTTTGGTATGTTTTATCTTGAACCCAGGCATAAGCTATAGGGCTTTTAAATTGTGGCGGTAATGGTAGTAAAGATTTTTTAGTCATCTCACAATAATTACTCATGAAGTTGTAAGTCATTACAGGGGGACATTGTTGTTTGAAATCGCCACGGTACTTCGCATGCGAGACGTGGAAAAACGTTTTGATTAGCTTTGGTAAAGGTCTATTTATGTACGGTAACATTTCACATTACAACTCCCATGAGTTCTTGCAAAATGGCTGAGTATTGCCAACAAAATAAGACAAGACAAGAATAATGCCAAGACAAGAGGTACTACTGTGAGTGATGAGATGCTTATTCCTACTCCTGCCTGCCTATCAAGTGACAATGTTGGCCTCAAATTGTGTCCTGTGCCATGTCCAGCCCAAATGCCACAGCATACACACTTCATAGAAAATTCTGAAATGTCACCTCCCAGCAGGAAGCATACGTTTTGTATCCAAACGTTTCAGTAGGAACCAACCCAACATAAGTAATTTAACCAGCACCTCACCTTGAGCTGAACGACGGAAGATCTTGCAGTCCTCTGATCCTCTTCATTACAAACACATCCAACTTACCTTGAGGTGATCTAGTAGTTTGTTCTTTTTTAATACTATACTTTCCATTGTGACTTTACATTGCCATGTCCTCATGTCTACATGTAACTAAATTAACCACTACCAATACGCCTTACAACCATAGCAATACTGCAACTACCGTGTAAGGTCCAAAACAACCTTGAACCTCAAATCCTTCCCCAAAATCTATACAAGCCTTCAATGCAAAATAGTGACAACAGCTTTACACATTATCTAGACAAGTCAAGGTAATAACATAACATTTCATATACATCTACAGAGGTTAATGTTGAGTGAGACGGAGTGAAAAGTATGTGAGAGAAGCTGAAGACATAAGACATTATGTCTTCAGACATTCCACTTCTTGACAAGATTTTCAGATACAGACTTTATATGCTCTGTTGTGTTCTGATCACCTGTCAGCTTCCTCGCTACTCTCAAAAACCTTGCATCTACATCACCTTAGTGTTGCCTTACTGATGACAATGTGGTATGAGTGACCAATGATGCATGCTGGAATATGGTGCTGTGTCTAGCCAACAGTTCTGCAGACATGCCCCACTCAGGAGAAACAAAGTATTCAAGAGGCAGTTGTAATGTCAGTTACATGTACTGGAATGTCCTTAAAGATGCTGACAGATTCCTGGAGAAATGCCAAGGGCAAGATGTGAGGGCCCTTCCCCGCTGCAACTAGAATACATCCTTGGCATTACACCAGATAACCATGGAACCCAGTTCAACATTCCTCTACATAGTTCTTGAAGCCCCAGTGAAGGCTTCTTTACCTCCTCAGCTGAAAAAGGGCCCAATTCCAGCTTGAAAAGGACCATAATTGGGATGTTTCCAACATGGTTTCTGATTCAAAGTGACCCATCTTCCGAGTTCAGCTAACGCTATACAATACATAACAGTTCAGCTATGGAAACACATGCATCTCAGCACAAGGGTAGGGAGGGTTGATTGTAGATCATCCATAATGGCCTGATAATGTCATGGAAAGAATGACAATGATTCTGAGACATGGTCATTAGTAGTCCATCCATTGTTCCTTGTCAGTCCTGCAGTCTTCCTTTCCTTCCCAGATGGAATGAAGAGCTAGTCGTTTGATTGTTCCAGGCCCTTCATGTATATTGTCCATTGTGTCCATGGGGTCATTAGTAGTCCATCCATTGTGCCAAGTCAGTTGTACAGTTTTCCTTCCCTTCCCTGATGGAATGAAGAGCCAGTTGCTTGATTGTTCCAGGCCCTTGATGCATTGTGTACAGTTTTGTCCATGGGGCCACTAGTAGTCCATCCATTGTTCCTAGTCAGTCCTTCCTTCCCATCCCTGGTGGAATGAAGAGCCAGTTGTTTGTTTCATGTTCCTGATGTACAGTAGATACGTCAAAGAAGAGTCAAGGAGTCCATGCCGTAGAATAGATGCCAGGTCCAACCCACATGGCACCCATGCAGTTCAAACCTCCATGCCAACTACATGCCAGGAGCAACCCACACGGCACCCATGCAGTTTACACCTCCATGCCAAGTACATGCCAGGTCCAACCCACATGGCACCCATGCAGTTCAAACCTCCATGCCAACTACATGCCAGGTCCCAGCCACACGGCACCCATGCAGCTTAAACCTCCATGCAAACTACATGCCAGGTCCAACCCACACGGCACCAATGCATTTCAAACCTCCATGCCAATTACATGCCAGGTCCAATCCACACGGCACCCATGCAGTTCGAACCTCCATGACAACTACATGCCAGGTACAACCCACACGGCACCCATGCAGTTCAAACCTCCATGCCAACTACATGCCAGGTCCAACCCACACGGCACCCATGCAGTTCAAACCTCCATGCCAACTACATGCCAGGTCCAACCCACACGGCACCCATGCAGTTCAAACCTCCATGCCAACTACATGCCAGGTCCAACCCACACGGCACCCATGCAGTTCAAACTTCCATGCCAATTACATGCCAAATATGATTTCAGTGGTGTACATTATATTCGTAAGGGATTATGCAGGGTGTCTCCAAAACGTACACAAGGTTGGCTCATGTCCCTGTACTGTATTTGCAGTCCAGTGGTCTGGCCTGGTCTAGCCTTCACAGAAGCCCAGTGTTGTGGTGGTAGAAGAGCAGGATCCTCCATCTCTGCGGAGCAGCAGGCCGGTGAGTCCGCTAGTTCTGATGGACATGTTCTGAGGACGGTATTTCATCTACTTCAATCCCAAGATGCAAGCCTTTCTCAAGCTGAACTGTACAGTAATGGACAAGGCCAGCTGGACCTGGAAGGTGGGTCCTCTCAAATCAGTATCCGTCTTGGAAAGATCCCAACCAAGACCCTTCTCGAACTGACGTTGTTCCCTCACTCAGCTGGGGAGGCAGAGAAACCATTACCAAGCCTTCAAGATCTATGGAGGGGAATGTTGAACTACGTTGAATGGTTCTCAGATGTAGGACCTCGGTTGTGTTCTTGTAGCTGAGGGGAAGAGCCCTCATATGTTGCCCTTGACGTTTATTTCAGGAATCTGTCACCATCTTGAAGGACATTCCAGTTAATGTAACAGATATTGCGACTGCCTTGTGAACACTTTGTTTCTCTTGAATTGGCACTACTACAGAACTGTAGTCTACAGACAGTACCCTATTCCAGCATGAAACTCTGCACACTCAAACCACACGCCCATCAGTAAGACATCACGCATGTGATATAGATGCAGAGGTCAGTGAAGCAGCGGGAAAGTGGACAGAGCATTCAGAATGCAACCCTGGTATACACAGAAATCCAACTCTTACACCAACTCTTACACCCACAACACTACACCAACACTATTACACACACCATTATGAAACTAAACACTTAATGACTTAATGTGTTTAGTTGAAGTTAGTTTAATCACAAACTACAACAACTCCTGCCCACTCAAAATCAACCTCCACCTACAGGTTATCTCAACCAAGAAACCTAAATAACTTCATGCCCCAGCATTAAAAACGGAAAATGGTGACTTACAGTTCGCAGTTTCTTCCTCATAGCTAAAGAAGCACAGTGGAAATGTTGCTTTCATACACTGAAGCAGCAATCGCAGTTCATTTGTCATTGTTAATTCATAGTTTCTGATTCATCTAATCACATTTTTCTTTATTAAGGAAGTTGTGGCATTCAATCTAGCCATCTTTTATTAGACTACAACGTATGTAACCTAAAAACGCCTTTAAAACTGGTTAGAAGATGGTCAGATGTTTATTTTTTGCTATTAACTGTCTTTTTAAATGTGTTAATTTCTTGATTGGTGATAAATTAATAACCCATCTGTATGGAAGACCTGCATTCAGTGACGCTGCGTGTGCATGACAGGCGCGTGGTGAGAGTGGACGAAAGCTGTTAAACTATTGACAAGACCGGTCTTGTCAGTACCAGTCTTGTTTTCCAGTGTATTCCAGTGTATACATGTTGTCTTCGCTTTATGTAACTGCATAATCCTGCTAACTATGATGTGTTTAAAAGGGTAAAGGGGGCATTTAGCAGACGCTTTTGTCCAAAGCGACTTACAATCAGAATATTTGCGGGGTTCGACATGTGGAGGTGGGGGATCAAGGGGACCGAACAGCCGACCCTACGGTTAGCGGACGACCCGCTCTGTTCACCCGTTCTACCCACTGAGCTACTGCCACCCCATTTACAAATCACATACATTTTTTTGGTTTCATTTAGTAAATCAAAACAAAAACTACCATAGGCATTTTTTCTGACTTTGCCCATGCTTCAGACGCTGTCATCATCAGTAATATTATATTATATGTTCATTTGTTCGTTTAACCCAGTGATACTCAAAGTGTGGTCCGCGAGCGCCCCCAAGTGGTCCCCGAGAGGATTACAAAAAAGGATTTCAAATTTATATCAGTGTTTCTCAAATCACCTTCATCTGCGTTTCAAAGCAAAATTGCGAGTACAGATAATTGTTTTCTAAATTAAAAGCGAATCAAATGTAGCCTAAATAGGCCTAAGAGTAGAGTTTTATTGAATTGAATTATTTATGATAAAGTGGTTTTTGGTTTGAAAAAGTTTGAGAACCCCCGGTTTAACCTGTTTGAATCAAACCATGTTAAATAACATGACTGTATACATACTATTCATTTTCGTTAGTAGCAGTCGGAATATTAGCGAAATGTTTAGTAAACAAAGGACAGCTAAACGAAACGAACACCAGTTTCTACTCAAGCTGCACCAAACTTAGTTGTGTGCCATAAATTACATAAATTACATTTCTAAAGTAATTATTCGCGGCAATGAATACATACAAAGAATTACTTTTGGCTAGTCATTTTGCAAGTCATTATATGACTTAAATTCATATAATCAGGACAGATAAAACAGGGTTTTTAAGCATTTTAAATGTAATGATTGAATGAACAAACGATGACCTGCAATTGGAAGCCTGGGCTTGGTTTGTGGTTCAAAAGAGTTTACGTAAAAAACACCCAGTCTGTTAGTGCAAACCAAATTGTCTACGCACAATACCACACAATCAAATGAATAAACCTATGCTTGGTTTATTATTCAAAATAGTTCACGTCATAAACACCCACAGTTGAAGTAAATATTGATGGTAAATCTTTGTTACTCACATCAGGACCAGAAGGTGCGGTCGTTTTACTTCGCAGTCTTCGTCCTTAACCTGTGAAGCAGGCATGGGTTACATTAGTCACACAGTCTACCAGTTAACCAGAAGTCGTCCCAAAAGTCTAAATAATGCTATTAATACCGTAACAACAATAACAATGTCCCGCCGGGCGCGCGCTGCTCAGTGCCGCGCGAGGCGCTCAGTTCGCGGTTAAACTGTCACGTAACTAACAGAGCAGCAACGTGCAGTCAAACAACAAAAGGCGCGTTTGATCTAAGAACAGTATTTTGACCAGATTCATCTCTCATCCAACCCGTAATATGACAAAACAATATAAACAGTTCAGAGTTGAGGTAAATATCGCGCGTTGTTAAAGCTTTGTTACTCACGTCAGGTCCGGAAAGTGCGTTCGTTTTACTTCGAAAAGTCTTCGTCCTTAACCTATGAAGCAGGAACAGACTACATTAGTCACACAAAGTTACCAGTTTACCAGAAGTCGTCCCAGAAGTAAAAAAAAATAACGCTATTACTACCGTAACGTTTGTACCGTAATGAATCAATAGCCCGCTACGTACACTGCGATGGAACGCCGCGCGCGCTGTAGCTCGTGGCCTCATATTCAAACGGAACGCAGCCGTTTGACTATGAGGGCACGAGCTACAGCGACGAGTCAAAGTAACTCAAAACAGCCCGACACTTCCCGCGCAAAAATACCATGAATAACGTAACTAGATAACGCTGTATTGACCACACACACACACACACACACACACACACACACACTTTTCGGTTGCGTTCTTAGACTAAGTAACTAAGTAATGTTTATTAATGGTCTTTAAATGTTTAAATTATCCCTTACCACTACTTAAGCATTTCTAATTTATAAAGCGTGTTCCCGGGGTCAAGTTAAGGCTTCTCCTCTCAACTCTCAACCGTCACCGATGGAGGTCGCTGTTAGCCGTTAGCTTCCCGGACGTCGAACTCACTCGTACCAACTATGTATCACCAGAATATATTATCATTACTTTATAGGCCTGTACATTCATTACACGTGGCTTTTTCGCTCTTACATTCTCCTATAGGCTGGTGTTCGTGTTGTTTTCCGGGAGCTGGAGAAATCGTGTGTTTCCCTGGAAGGTCCGGCGCCGAAAGAGAGCAAACGAAGGAGGCAGCGGCGCGAAAAACGGACTGTCGCTCGAGACCAGAACACAGAGCGTTTCGGCGGGCTGTGGGCACGAGGCCCCAGGCGCGAGGTGCTCTGCTCGCGGTTAAATTGTCGCGTAACTGTAACATAGAGCCGTCAAATAACAACAGCTTCATCAAACAACAGCATTTTGACCAGATTCATCTCCCATCCAACCCATAGTATGACTAAACAATATTGTAGTTCACTTTGTAAATGAAGTAAGTGCCGTTGTAACGGATAAGTTGTTGTGTAGTGGCTGGGCCTGGCCTCTGGGAGGGAAGCAGGGAAGCACAAGGCGCGGGCGCTGTCTAGGGTCCTGAATCTACGTTTGTGACGCTTGGTGTGTTTTATTCAGCTAAAAGGGCTTTGTCGTCAAGGGAAACGCATTTTTTACACATTTTACCCACAAACGCACATTTACATGAAAATTTTTTTTTTGTAAATATATCGATCATCCTTATATCGACCTTTTTCTCACCACTCACACAAACACAGCGTGTCGTGCTGAGCGCAGTGACGTCACGCGAAGCGAGACAGCAACACTCAACCCAGCGCTGTATCTGTTTATCTCTCTCTCTCGCTCTCGCTCTCCCTCTCTCTCCCACTCTCTCTCTCTCTCTCCCTCTCGCTCACTCCCTCTCTTTCTCTGTTTACGTCCCTATTTCTCCATCTTGAAACACGACCGCGAGAGGAGGATCTGATCTCCCGGTTCAACACTCCCCCCGGACTTAAAACCCCGTTTCACAGCGCGTTCAGTAACCCGCGTCAGGGCCCGTGCAGCGACCGGAGGACTGCGTGCTGAGGAGATGTCAGTGGCGGGGTTGAAGAAACAGTTCCATAAAGCGACCCAGGTAACACACCGCGATGTTGACATAGCTGCATGCATTTATGATTAGTTCAGAACAGACCAGACATGCAACGTTATTCACAAATTTGAGCTTATGGTTTGCATTGACAAACAAAATTGTTGTGATTGATTAGGATGATTGTTCAATCGATATTCGGTATTTTTGGGTTAAAAAAACGACCGCAATCTTATGAGACTTGTGCATGCGTGAGTGCGTGTGTGCGTGTGTGCGTGTGTGTGTGCGTGTGTGTGTCTGTGAGTGTGCGTGTGTGTGTGTGCGTGTGTGTGCGGAAGAACCCTGGATGTAAATATTACACAACAACCAGCCGAGGCGATCCCAGCGTCACACCTCAATGTGAGCATACTAATAATAATAATAACATCAGAATGATAATGCGATCAGACATCAGGGTTGATGTCTCTCTGGTGCCTCCATGGATAATAAGAAGCGACTCGGGAGCTATCAGCTGCATGGCTGTCGTCACGCTTCTCAGCTGACGGGTCGATAGGCACTCACGATACACGCACTGGGGGATTCCCTCCATCCATCCCCAAT
>OMKQ01044036.1:0-10773 GCA_900302335.1 Phycis phycis
ACCTCCCGGCGCTGATGGTTCCTAGACGTCCACGGCTCTCAACCCAGCGCTGGCTCACCCCGGGGACCTTCCTAGGTAACCTCCAGAACCACATGTTGGGTTCGCAACCAAGCACAGATCCACTGGTTTAGACCCACCCGGGCCGCATTATTCTAGCCCACCCTCCACCCATGCTGACACTCCCGCACACACACACACACACATGCATGCATGTGTACAGTACATGCACATGCATGCACGCACACACACACACACACACACACAAATCCTAAACTCACACGTACGCACACCCGTAACCAAACCTTGTGCTACAGAGGCATAGGGGGGAACGAGTGTGTTATTTGAGCTGGGTGGGGGTCTGCTGGAAAATGTGTTTCTCATATTCCCTTTCCCATCAGCCACGGCAGACAGGCCAGTGTTCGGTCCAACTTCGCTAGTGGAGCCAGAGACAACAGGCTGAGCCCACTCCCCCAACCCTTCAGTTCTTTGTACCATGCATTTGTTTTATTGCGCGTTCCTCATTTTCCCTCATGCAACATCTCTTTTTCCCTGTGTTTCTTTTTTTCCTTTTTCTGCTCACTTTTCTCCATTGTTGGGTTGCACCCCGACTCTTGGCCAGGGTCCCCCACTCTCTCTCTCTCTCTCTCTCTCTCTCTCTCTCTCTCTCACTCAACCCCATTTCCTCTGCGCTCTCCAACGGTTTCTTTAGGGCCTTTCCCGCTTTTTACTTTCTCTCGTCCACTTTCCCTCACATTTTCCTGCTGTCCCGCTCTGTGATCCTGAGTCTATCACACACTCTTACTCCAGGTTTAGCCATCTTACCGGCCGTACCATCATGATCACACACACACCGTTACTCTGGGTGTAACCATCTCACCGGCTGTACCATTGTACTTGTCTGCTCGTGCACGGTGCATGCAGTTCGATTCCATCGTTACAACTTCCACAAGCGCTCGATTTGCATTGCCGATACCCAACAGCTCATTTTGACAAGAGCACAGTTTTGGTTGGCATCGCCTTTCCATCTGGTTCCCATTTCAGTAAACAATGAAAACCAAAATGTCACAAAATCCTTTTTTCCACCAAGGTTTTCTTCTTCCTTCCTGGTTTTAGAACATTTGCATTAATAATAGCGATACAGTAAATATAACTATAACTAAATAAATATAGATAAGAAAATATCCACATTGAGAGTTTGTTAGTTGTCACAACAAGGCTTTTATATGTAGTATTATAATAGCAAGGAAATGTACTTTACGGCTTAATCTTGAAGGAAAGAAAAATAATAAATAATAAAAAAAGAATAATTCTATGGACACATGCTATACACTGCTCTGCACATTCAACAATGTGAGGATGCAGCATCCAGCTTTCTCCAGTTAATTCACATTATGTTTTTCGATCGATAACTTTCCCATCTACACCAACAATCATTCAGGCATTCAACTTCTACCTAGAGAGGTCAATGAGGTGCATGATGCGTAATCCAGCTGTATAGTAGTGTGCCAAACTATCCCTCCCCCAGAATCGTTCTTGTCTGCCGAATGCGTTTGGGCCCATGTTGGACATAAAAACCATTGTCCATAAAGGCTGCTCTCTGGTTTTCTGTCTCCGGTCTTAAATTGCCTGAGCTCTGTAAACAAAAATGCGTTAAGATTACTCAATCTGCCACGAGAAAGCGAATATATACAATTGGACACATTTACCAGTGGAAAAGGCATAGTTTATTTGAAGAGCAACCATTCAGCAAAATACTTCAGTAGATATACGTTTTAATAATATTCACAATTTCAAGAAATCAGTATTGGTTGGAAATGACATGGTAATCATGTGCGCCATTCCCTGTGTTCTTTTGTCTTAGTGAACAAGACACTGTAGAAGACATCATGTGTCTGTCGACGTATTACGTAGTCCAGTCACGCAGAGGTATTGATATATACTGTTCCAGCTCAACATTTAGAAAAGACATGAGCATTTTCAGTCAGAATCACATAATCACTCACACCACAGGAAAACAGAAAGTCTTTACTTATCATCGCTTTTGGCCCCGTTCTATCAAAAATGATGGCGAAAGACCCGATGAAAAGGATAGTCGCCTTGTGGC
Organism: Phycis phycis; assembly: GCA_900302335.1. Taxonomy (NCBI): domain Eukaryota; kingdom Metazoa; phylum Chordata; class Actinopteri; order Gadiformes; family Phycidae; genus Phycis; species Phycis phycis. The sequence goes on from OMKQ01044036.1 coordinate 2,105, forward strand.
ACTGGCCAACAATACCACCAGAAGAAACGTTAGGACATCTAGTGGCGTTTACACACTACTACACTGTGCAACTGGCTCAGACAGTGTTCACAAATGTAATGTTCATTGTTCTTCTAAAACCGTATTTCAAAATACATCTAAAACCTTATAACACTGAGTTAAATATTAACCATATTTACAGTGGAATTTAAGCCCTTGTTCATTCACACCCACGTAATAGAAAGTCAACATTAAAATAGAAAATGTAATAAATAAAACAACTGAGATTGACCGTATAGTATAAAGACGTTGTTTTTGTAATATTAGGCAGAAAAGCATATAATCTATATCTTGTATATAAACAATTTAAAACAGTAGCAGCGTTGGCTTTAAAATTTCTCAAGTTTTACCAATAATCTTCGGTGTTGACGTGTGAGCAACAACGGCCGTCGGGCCCTCAGCGTAAGACGTCACCACGATGGGCACTCACCCTGTAGTATGGGCCTTTACAGAGGTCCTCCTGGATCTCAGCCTGTACACCTCAGTATGGGCCTTTACAGAGGTCCTCCTGGATCTCAGCCTGTACACCTCAGTATGGGCCTTTACAGAGGTCCTCCTGGATCTCAGCCTGTACACCTCAGTATGGGCCTTTACAGAGGTCCTCCTGGATCTCAGCCTGTACACCTCAGTATGGGCCTTTACAGAGGTCCTCCTGGATCTCAGCCTGTACACCTCAGTATGGGCCTTTACATAGGTCCTCCTGGATCTCAGCCTCATCCCACGGCCCCTGGATGTTGTCCTTGTGTCTCTGCAGCTTGACCAGCAGCAGAGGACAGAGCAGGGTGACGCTCACGAGGGCCAGGGCCAGAAGCGCGGCCCCCCCCGGCCACCGGGACCCAAGGCCAGCCACCCCTCCCAGGCACACCCCGACGCACAGCCACGTGGACGGCCCGGGGGCGTGGTCCCTGATGTTCTGCAGCAGGCAGGGCCACAGGGCGAACATCAGCAGGGCGCAGCTGAGCATGGCAAAGGTGTGCAGGGCCCCCGGGAGCCGGGACGCCAAACACACGGAGGCGAACAGCGCCGCGTTGAGGGACAGGCTGCCGGTGGGCGAGGGATGGGCATATGGGAATGACACCAGGTGGGCCAGAAGCATGAGTGCAGACATGGCGTACACTGTGTCGGTGCTCACCGACTCCGTCAGCGTCTTCAGAACCGGCGAGAAGCCGAATGTGAAAGAAAGGAAAATGGCGGCGCTCTGCAGGTCTGCAAGGTGCGTGCGGGGCTGGCGGTCTGAGCCGAGCCGCGGCCTCAGGGCGTTGTGCAGTCCGTAGCCCAGTAGGCCGACTATCAGACTGGTCCACAGAAGGGCTTCAGGGGACAGCAGACCCTAAAACAAAACCGAATCGGTAGGTGGGGTTCAATCACAAGTGGCATGAGAAAAACTGTAAAGTAGTGAACAAGTCCCAGAACTAAATCAATATGGCACCAATAGTAGGAAGGATTCATTCCATACCTGTTCCATGTAGAGCCAAAGAGTGATGAAAATGGCCACACAGGACAACTGCTGGCCGACCAGACCTGCTTCCTTGACCACAGCCCAGTAGCGGTACTGCCGGATTCCCTCGTTCCTACGGAGTTCTTCCAGGAAGCGTTCATCCACATAGTTATCAGGGAAGGGCTGGCGTTCCCACAGAACCTTCCGCCAGGGAACAGCAGGACCCGGAGCGATGTCTGGCCCCATCACATTGACAAGGCATCCAGTCAATCAGATGCTTGGCATTATCGGGGAAGAAATACAGACCTATTATTTCATTACATAAAGGTTAGAGCAATAGAGGAAGTAATTGAACAATATTTGAATCTGATGTGCGAACAAAACAAGCGACCACCTAGAAGATATGTGTAAAAGTAGGGTAAACCAGTTGAACCAGCCACAAAGGGCTCCGTTTGCTTATATTTGCCTTTCTCCTACAACTCTAAAACGGGGCTACTATTGCTATAACAAAACGTATACTACTACACGACCACTCAACAGCATGCGTAATGAAGTGTACGTAACACAGAAGTTAAATACACAGTTCTAGCGCCTCTGTCAAGTGTCTATGCAATGACATTAGTTAGCAGATGTCATATACAGAGGTACGATTGGATGTGTTTAGAGTATTTAGATGAACATCGTTAAATTGATATATACCTGGGATATATCTCGGTTTCCTTCCCGGCTTTACAGTCTTGTCCTGTCCCATTATCCCGGAAGAGACGCAATACGCAAATGCAGCACCGTGACGCACCATAGACACCGCCCTCATGACAGCTCCGTATGCTGCACCCTGGGGGCACCCAGTGGCGGTTCTAGGCCATTGCAACTAGGGCGGCCAGGCTGGGGTCACTTCTATTCGAGGGGCCATGATACCATGTTAAGTACCATTACATGTCAGTGGTTCTTATATATAAATATATAAAAATTAGCACCACGGGCATAGGCATACACCCTAAAGCAAATAAAATTGCAACTATTTACCTGACTTTGTGAAATAAACTACATTGGAAATATTCTCAAGACAGGCATCTAGAAATTGATTGGGAACCCTGAATTTGGCATATTTATATTTCTTCTGCTTTATCCTATTGCCATGTTGATTGTAACTATTATGAAATAAGATTAGATATGTCATCATTTCAAAAATAAATGGATGTGGCATTATATGTGAATCAACGTGCAAATATCTAAAAAAGTATAAAGTTTACAAAAATTAAAAATACATAGCACAGGCATACAGAAGTAGACCTTTCTAATAAGTTTGAATGAATCTCGAGGTTCAGTCATTTAGCTTCTATTCATTGCAGAAGTTTGGTGTGAAGAAGAATAATATGACAAAAAGCGATATGTAGATTGTTCATTCCTATGCACAATAATAACTAGATTGTGCATTCCTATGCACAATAAATATCCTCCTCTGGAATATTCTCTGTTGAGCCAACATTTACTTGAAGAAGAATGTCTTTAGTTTTGCAGTTCGATTTATCATTTGGGTGTCATGGTCTGTGTCTGTGTCGTCATGTTTTGGTTGGTCTGCTCTGCGTTTCCCCTGTGTCCCGTTTTCCCACCTCTGTTGGTTGCCCCATTGTCTTCACCTGTGCCTTGTTCCCTCACCTGTCTTTGGTTTGTAATGAGTTATTTCTGTATTTAAGTCCTGTCGTCTGTTGAGTCCTTGTCCGAGTCTCATCGTTTATGTTAGTTGTCGTTCGCCCGTTCCTGTTTCCGTGTCTTGTAAGTACTATTAAAGAAGTAAAAGCTACTTGTGGCTGCGACTACTCTCTGCATCTGGGTCCACCTCCACCGCAAACCATGACAGAAGACTCGGACCAACAAATGGACCCAGCAGAGAGTAACCCATACTGGGGCACCCGTTTGGCACGGGGGGGTCCTCGGTCGGCCAGACAGGCCACCAAGCCTCAGAACAGGCCAGCTGAGGCCAATCCGTTCTGGGGAACCCGTCTGGCACGGGGAGGACCGCGGTCTGCGAGACGGGCCACCAAGCCCGCAGCTCCGCTACCCAGCTGGGCCCCTGCTACAGACACCGGGGGCTGCAGTAGTCTCCTGTTTCCGCCACTGGGCCGCAGCAGCCTCCTGCCTCCGCCGCTGGGCCGCAGCAGTCTCCTGTTTCCGCCACTGGGCCGCAGCTGTCCCCAGTTGGGGACGTCCGGCCGACGCCCGCCCCTCGTTCACTGGAGGTCCAACCAACTCCCGCTCCTCGTTCACTGGTGGCGGTCCGGTCGACGCCCGCTCCACATTCGCTGGTGGTGGTCCGGCCGACGCCCGCCCCTTGTTCGCTGGAGGTCCCACTGACTCCCGCTCCTCGTTTGCTAGTGGCGTTCCGGCCGACACCCACTCCTCGATCGCTGGAGGTGGTCCGGCCGACTCCACCCCCCCGAGTCTGCAGCCGCTCCAGAGACTCCGCCCCCAGAGTCTGCAGCCTCAGCCTCCCCTGAGACGCCGGTCCCAGCTGCATTCCCAGAGTCCACAGGGTTGCGCCCCCGCCACCGGCCTCCAGAAGGGCTCTGTCCCTGCCGTCGGCCTCCGGAAGGTTCGTGTCCCCGCCACCGGCCTCTGGAAGGGTTCCGCATGAGGTTCCCTGCTCCACCCCTGGTAACCCTCCTCCTTTTATTTAAAGGCGCCTTTCAAAGCACTCAAGGACACCTTACAAGACAAGTTAAAAAAACAAGTAACAGTGGCATACTCTGTCAGTGTGTGACAGAGTATGCCACTCGGAATAAGTGTGTTTGTCTGGTGGGAGAGAGTTCCACAGGCGGGGAGCAGATCGGCTAAAAGCTCTTGACCCCACGGTGGATCGGTTGGCAGATGGAGCTGAGAGCTGGATGGCAGAAGAGGATCAGAGAGGGCGTGAAGGTGTGTGGATGTGGATGAGTTCAGTTAGATACACTGGTGCCAGGCTGTGAAGGATCTTGAAAGTAAGGAGTACAATCTTAAAATTTGATAGGAAGCCAGTGGAGTTGCTGCAGGGCAGGAGTGACGTGTTCAATAGATGGAGTTCTGGTGATACGGGTGACTGCGTTCTGGATCAGTTGGAGTTTATGAAGAGATTTCCGAGGAAGACCACAGAGGAGAGAGTTACAGTAGTCCAGTCGGAATGTAATGAGGGTGTTTACAAGGATAGCAGTGCAGGTTGGTGTAAGTGAGGGACAAAGACGATTGATGTTGCGTATATGGAAGTAAGCAGACCGAGTAACGTTATTGATGTGGGTCTCGAAGGATAAAGTGCTGTCCAAGATAACACTCAGGCTCTTTACCTGAGTGGAAGGGGCAGCAATGGCATTGTTGATGGACATGGAAAAAGTGTCGATTGCTGCTAAGGTGGATTTGGTGCCGATGAGTTTGAAGAAGTTGAGTGAGAACCATGATTTCATTTCCAGTAGGCTGACAGACCAAGCTTTGGGTGGTAGAGTGGCACTAGGCTTAGTGGAAAAGAAGGACATGATGTGAAATGTGTGAAAATAATTCTTAGTTTTTTTTTAATTATTATTACATTGGTGGAATTGAAATTGTCAATGATTGATGTTCGAAAACAGAAACAGAAGCTGGACCGGCCCCTGATCAGGTTGGGCTACACACAGCTGGACCAGCAACTGCTCCTGACAGTCACTCTCCAGGTAGGTCCTGCTCATACGACCCGCTTGTTTTCTCATGCTGCTTAATTCTCCTCATCACTACTAGTTGTAAATATCCTTAAACTTATGAAGAACATCAAAAGCACAATTGGGGTGGTTGGTTGGTCTAAACATAACTGGATTTTGAGTGAAAGTAACTGAAATGGATAGTCAAAAATCACTGAATTTACCTCCTTGGTGGTAAGAGAAAGAACATTACTGCCCTCTGTTAGACAGTTGAAGTTATTTATATTTCAACCAGGGTAATAACACATAGACAGACGGCTCTCATACAATGAACATATAAAAAAAAGCAGTTTGTCCTCTGGACAATTCTCTTACGGCCCTTTGGATATATTGTGAGAATGCCCTCTTTAGTTGTACGGTTATAGAGATTGAGATTGGAGCGCTTTTGAAACTGTCTCTCACACACACACACACGCCAGAGTGCGGATCGGGACAGAATTTCCGTCCAAGCCCGGCCCGCGTCCGACAGAACAGTAACGGAACCCGACCCGAGCCCGACAGGCATCAAGCATTTTATGTCAACAAACAGAAGAGCACAACATGCACGGGTTAACGCACGGGTAAATTAAAAATTTCAAATCGCGCAGATGTGACAGAGCCCGACCCGAACTCGAGCATCATTTCTAAATATTTGTCCGAACCCGACCCGGCCCGTCCGGTCCCATCGGGCTCGGGTCGGGTATCCATCCTCTAACACACACACACACACAACTAGTCCAGGCAGTGACGTCACAACTGAAACTTGCCAGGGATGGAACTTCGAGGTTGTTTGGCCGTTCTGCTTTTATCCAGTTTATCCAGTTTATTGCTCCACACTGGCTCCCGCAGTCTCTTTAAGAGGTCAGGGGTCCCTACAGACCCCTGACCTCTTAAAGAGAGCCCCCGGACTGTCGACCCCTGGACTTCTGCATGACGAGAGTCTTATTTCCTAGCCTTCCAAAGAAACCTTTGGAACATCCCAGAAGAACACAAAGATCCAGGCTGAAAATCAAGAACAAGGCAAAGGAAAAGCAAAATACCTTGACATTTTGAAAGACTAAACACCTACAGCAGATACTCATACTCAAATACATCTCAGTAAAGGTAAATAGTAAAAGTTGTCTTACATGGATCAAGTTCCAGAGGGCTGCAGGAGTCCAGGTTCTGGTCAGCCCCAGATAACATAGGTATCTGTGAATCTGCCTGCAGGGGTGTCAAATAATAGAATAAATGATTGTGTTAATACATCATTTATTGAGGCCAGATGGGAAATTTGGACGAGAGAACTCAATGAAAGATAATTTTGTTAGGACTAACCCGCTTGACTCATGTTGAGTCTCAAGACAAACCCGTTTTTGCCATCCACAGCAGTGTCGGCTGTGGCTTCGCCAGAGATGTGGGGGGGTTCTCAGTCAGGGATCCCCAGTGCCCGACCTCCCGTCTCCCTGCTACATGGGGGAGACATGGGAGGTGAAGTGGCGCCGGATGGCATTGGCTGCTCTTTGCAGGAGTCCTATGAAGCCCTTCGTCTTCTTCTCCTTCTTCGGCTTCTTCACCTCCAAAGAAGGAAGATGAAAGTAACTTTTGACATTTTGACTGATTGAAGGCCCAGTTAAGATCTGAAGAGTTTCGCAACAAAAGCTGATTGATACCCCTTTATTTATTAGTAAATTCACAGAGACAGCTGGGACTACGTCTAACGCCAGGCACCTGGAGAGGAAGCACAAAGAGAGGTAAGTGTTAGCACTATTCTATTCTCTTTAAATCGAATGTTCACATAATTTATGATTGTAAAAATGTTGGGTGCATGCATGGTAGCCTACTGCTGCTGAGGTCTATGGTTGGCACTTGCTTAGCAGCTAGCCGCAGATAGCTAGAAGTCTAGACTAGCCCTATTAGCAGCTAGGCAGTGGTTGTAACCAGCAACCATCAGTAGCACTAGCACTATCTAACTAACAGTACACTTAGCAAACTCACTGTGGATGGAAGAATGTCATGAAATCATAGTCCAAGTAATCAGTTGATGTGTGTTGTTGTGTAGTGAAGGTAGAGACTCCTTCTGTGAGGTTCTATGTAGCTAAATTAATAGGATATGATCTTACTATTAATTGCTAGGTTAGCAGAGGCAGTCGCCGGTCGATCAGAAGAGGTAGACTAGCTGCTAGACTTCTACCTGCTACATGGTGAGGGAGATTGATGGTTATTTTGTTATCGGGCACTATGCGGTGATAGTTCTCAATTGTGCTAATAAGCGGCGATTTCTCTAAGACTGCAAAGGAAGCTCGGGAGTTGGCTTCCTCTAAACTAAAATAAAAAAGAAGGGGGAAATGATGTACTGTTGTGTCAACATATCAATGACAAAAAATGCGTTAGTTCATCTTGAAGACGAGTTCATCCAGAATCAGCTATTTATCGCAGGTTGAATAATTCGATTTCCTTCTCATACATTCCCATAGCATCACGGTGAATTTGCCTGTTGAAGCTCTGCCTCCATGGACTTCAATGGGGCTGGATAGAACAGTTTTGTCTAATCAAGGATCCTTTAGAACCCACGTTTTCTCTTAATATTCAATATTCAATATACAAACATAATTTTTAATTAAGTTATTAAGTTAAGTTATTCTTGTTATTTATTGTTGATAAAGCGAATGAATCACGCTTTCTGACTCAGAATCAATAATTACATTTTCCTGTTTACCGAGCTTTCTTCACTATCTCTGGTCTAATGATCTGTTAATGTGTCACACTGGATTGGACTTAGTTTTTTCTATGCAAAAACCTGATGTTTAGACTGTACACATATATTTAATATGACTGTACTTGTAAGATACAGTAATTTGTATTGGTTGAATATAACTATAGGAACAGATCATCATCATCATCGTTGTTGTTAAAAAGAGACCGCTTATCCGGGGCCGGGTCGCGGTGGCAGCAGGCTGAGCAAGGAACTCCAGACGTCCTTCTCACCAGCAACGCTTTCCAGCTCCTCCTGGGGGACCCCGAGGCGTTCCCAGGCCAGATGAGATATATAATCTCTCCAGCGAGTTCTGGGTCTCCCCCGGGGTCTCTTACCAGCTGGACGTTGGCGTCCAGGAGGCATCCTGATCAGATGCCCGAACCATCTCAACTGGCTCCTTTCGACGCGAAGGAGCAGCGGCTCTACTCCGAGCTCCCTCCGGATGTCCGAGCTCCTCACCCTATCTCTAAGGCTGAGCCCAGCCACCCTGCGGAGGAAACTCATTTCGGCCGCTTGTATCCGCGATCTCGTTCTTTCGGTCACTACCCAGAGCTCGTGACCATAGGTGAGGGTTGGGACGTAGATCGACTGGTAAATTGAGAGCTTCGCCTTCCGGCTCAGCTCCCTCTTCACCACGACGGTCCGGTACAACGCCCGCATTACTGCTGACGCCGCACCAATCCGCCTGTCCATCTCGTGATCCATTTTACCCTCATTCGTGAACAAGATCCCGAGATACTTGAACTCCTTCACTTGGGGCAACAGCTCGCTCCCA
>OMKQ01044043.1:0-11471 GCA_900302335.1 Phycis phycis
GGGGGGGGGGGGGGTGCAACATATTGGTGAAGTTAAATAATCTTCACTAGCTGCAGGCTATCATGCACGTACTTTGAAATCATGTTTTTGCCTTCCTGTGATGAATACGCAGCACTTGATCACATTGGTTTACGATAATGTGTCGGATATTTTGCTACAACAATATATTTGTTACAAAATGCCTATATTTTAGGAGATTTCTTTGAGACACATCACATGGAAAATCACAGGAATAGTTCAAGCAATCTCCTTCCTATTGTGGTTGATCAGGTATTTTCTCTCAAGGTAATTAGAAGAGTCTCCGGACCTTGAGATCTCTGTCTAATAATTATAATGGTCAGTATTATCCAATATGACCAGCACAGTGCATATTCCATATTCTATGGATAGACAACAATGTGGGCCTAAAATGATACATCTATGCAATACTTTTCTTAAAGGTGATTTTTGTAAACTTCCAATGTATTCCAAGCTATTTTTGAGTTTAAGGCCAATTTCAGACTTGTAATGGTCCATGACTATGACAAGCACCATCAAAACAAAAAAACAAACATCAGAATCAACCATTTATTGTCAATCAAACATTTATTTTCAACAGGAGCCAGGCTGCAAGATGCAAAAAAGAGAGATGGTGTGAAAAGGGTTTCGTATCTTAATTCTTTTATCAAAATAATTAATTTTTTTTACCAAAAAGAAATATATACATAATTCATAAAATATTCATGCCTCCATCTATAGCCCTTCCACAAGACTCGGTACAATCTTTAAGAGCTGGCCTTATCTTCTGGAATACTCACCAAGACTGCCAACTGCCTGAAGTCTGGCCCACCCAACCGCCCGATATATTATATTATGCATGACATATTATATGTTCAGATGTGAATGCCTTTTTAATGTATTTTGAATTGATTCCCCTCAACCTTTATGACTTTGAGCCTGAAGAGCACATCATAGTATTCCCAACTTGTTTCTGAAATGTAAAATGTATTTATATTTCCCAAAAGCCACTTGGACTGTAAATACTTGATATTTTATTGGCAATAAATAAACAATTTATTAAACAACAAATTGTTTATTTGTTGTTTGTTAATGTTTTGTTTAATTCTGAAGTAATGATTTTAATAGTTATAGGTCTGTTTTATTAAGTCAAAGCCTTCTGTTCTTTAATCTGTTTTCTGAACACGGGAATTCAAGATTTTATGATTGAAAAAATTTACCCAGAATACCTCACTTTTCCATGCAGAAAGCCTTGCAATTATTGTAAAGTAAGATTTATATTCATATTTTGTATGCTATTTGTGTAATATCATTTTGATAATGATTAGAAAATACATTTATTATCAAGTCTTCAAATAATTATACAACATACAATAATGTACTGTAGTTTTACAATTTCAATAATCAAAATTGTTTTTTTGCAATTACATGTAGCTTGGATGAATAATAATTTATTTACACGCAGGCAAATCAATCTCAGTTGTCCTATTTGTGTGTGTGTGTGTGTGTGTGTGTGTGTGTGTGTGTGTGTGTGTGTGTGTGTGTGTGTGTGTGTGTGTTTGTGAGTGTGTGAGTTATTCTATAACGACATGGACATGGGATAATACCATGTTATTCAGTGTAAATGGCCTATTATCATATCTAGATGTATTTTAGCCCTGTGTGGAATTACATTATTAATCATTGTCATCATGTATCATATTATATAACAATATATCATCAACGATGTTTGTATGAAACACATTTTTTAACATAAAAAGCACTCTGATCTACCACTTTGTGTCAACTGCTCCGGTTTTTCATTCCGTTCGTTCAGTTTATTTAACATTGCAGCGTCATACTGCATTGTTGTTTGAGTCATGGTTGTGGCTCGTGCGCAGACGCAATGAGAATACGGCGTCAGATGACGTTGGGACGCCAGGCTCCGCCCTTCGTTAGGTTTCGTAGAGAGTCACGTTGCGTTGCGGCGTTGAAACAGCAGACCGCCAGACTCTCTCCATCCCTGCATCACCAGCACACCTGAGTTGTTCTTCTTGTATCCATCATCAGGTAAGAGGGGACTATAGCCTAGTTAGTTATAAGTTAACTCTAGCCCAATGGTTGTGTTGTGCATATAAAAAAGTAGTATAATATAGTTTAAAATAAACTATTAAACTAAACGAGAGTAAACTATTGGCCATTCAGAGAAGGAGTGAATCTTAACAAGTTAGCAACGTGATGCAGCTTTACATCTCTGGTGGCAGTTTTCTGTTCGTTTTAAACTATGTTATAAGTCATACGTCACTATGTCACAAGGAAATAATAACATTGAGAGGCAATTGGCGAAACGACAAGAGATTGTCGTGCTGTTTATCTTAGTCGGTTGCTTCATTAACATTAACCATTTGTATTAGTTTATGTTCACTTGTGAAATATATATTCGTAAATACTTGCAATTCCCTAAAATTGCGCTCCGAGGCCGGTGACACTGAGGTGGGTGGGGTCTCGCTAGCTGCGCAAGTGCACGTAGACCATCTCTGTTGGCACGACTGGTCGTGACTTCAAATCGCATTACATTATATAAATCAAAAGGGTTGTGCTTGGCGACATCACAAATGATGTCAAGTATAATGCAATTATGGCAAGTATACACATACGTTGAAAGCGTTTGGTGAAGAAAAGTGCAACCGCTTAAGTGCGGGATTGTAGCTTACACACAGGCAGGTGATCCTCTTAGCCCTGCTGGATCTAAGGTGGTGTCCATATATAAACTGCACAAGTGCTCGTCCATGCGACCTGTGAAGGGGGACAATCAGTGTGTTGGCGTTGCCAGTCCAAACGCACACGTCATCCCTACCGCCACCAAGATATAAACGACGTAGAGTTAACACTAAACAGCGTATTACTCTATAAACATCGAGTCACCAACACGAATAAAACAAAAAAGGGTTGACATTCAAGTAAGAACCAATTGTTCTTTTGAAAAACCAATAGTGTGTCATTCCGTAAATCATTTCATATCATGCAATAATTCAAATGTCGATGAATATTAGGATAGGATAACATGAGAATGCGAGATGATACTGCACAATCAGCAGGCGGCTTGTTGATCTGACCGCAGCCTGCAGGGAATACAAGCCCCCTCAAACAACAGGATTATAGCAACAATTCACACCAGTTCCACATGCCATACATTTCACGTGCTGAGGCCCTCCGCCATGTTGACAAAGTCAACAGGAGGGATTCATCATAGACGCACGCAGGTGCAGGTCTACTAATGATAATGATTTTAGTCAGTTGTATCTATCTGGGATATTAGGATATTATATATAACAGTGAAGTTTAGATTAACACACACACATGTTTGATCCACTTCATGACTATTTGAATACACTCCAGAGTTCTGCTATGTTGTTAAACTTTAGACTATCTTCCAATCCTCAAAATAGACCTCAACCACCTTATACCATGAATAAAACAACCCAGTGCTTTAAATAGTTGAGAAAGTATGATTCAGGGTTCCATGGGGGGCCAGGGGGAATATGGTATGGAACACAATGACAAAATGACCCACTCACCACAGTGACAGGGAGAGCAAGTTGTGGACTGAATCTAGATGAACAGACTGGCCAGGGTCCATGTCCCATTGTTTGATGTAATGAAGAGTGGCAGCCCAGTTCATATGAAGACGATTGCATAATCTCTCTGTCTCCCTCTATTTCTCTCACACACTTCTGCTCTGCCGCTTTTAACAACTACTGTTTATTAAAACTAGTTTTATTTTTGAGTTTCACCACATGTTGACCCCTCTGTCTCACTCTTTATCCGCCTCTCCCCCAGCCTCTGTCTCACTCTCTTGTGTGTCTCTCCTATCACCGTAGCTACACAGACAACATGTATGCCGTTACATAAGTGATTATTTACGGGCGAGCGAGGGAGAGGAAGCTCATTGGCCATTGACTGCATGTTAGCACTTTGGCTACCGCGCCCGTGTCACGGAGCCCAGACCAACGAGACATACAGAGAGACATAAACAAATATATGTAAATATGCAAACATATGTACAATGATATTTGTTTGACCCATACACAAATACAAATGACTACATTTGAAACAAAGTTGTAAATCACAAAATGTGTAAAAACAAAAAACAATGTGTAAAAAAAAAATGAGATGATGATGAATGTAGTTCCAGTATCTATCATATTGTGATGGATTTTAATCGGACAAGGTCCAGACAGGGTGTTGTATTACAACATAAGAGTCAATCAGTGGTCCTTAGGATGTAGCATGTTCTAAAATATTGGCCAGTGACTACAAATGGACAAGGAACTAGAGGTTACGAGTATAGAGGTAAACAAGTAGAGGTTAACCAGTATAGAGGTAAACCAGTAGAGATTAATCAGTATAGAGGTTAACTAGACCAATAACTAGACCTTAAACCGGTATGTTCACAACTAGAGGTTGTGAACTTGAAATATAGGTTAACAGATTAGCTTGAACTGGTGCCCAGTGTAAGCTCTCCTTCTTCACTGGTTGTTTGTGTCCTCAGCCAAGATGACTCACCAGTTCCCCGCCCTGACCCCGGAGCAGAAGAAGGAGCTCCAGGACATCGCAGAGAGGATCGTCGCCCCGGGAAAAGGCATCCTGGCAGCCGATGAATCCACCGGTACTTTAGTCTCTCTCTCTCTCTCTCTCTCTCTCTCTCTCTCTCTCTCTCTGCTTCTGAATTGCTGTCGAATGGTACACAACCAAATGATGATAATTCCTTGTGTCACTCTTGGTTACAACAGTTGATGGCAAGGTGAACATATTTTTTATGGAAAATTACATTTATTTCAATTTCCTAGAAAGGATATGCATCATGCTTTGCATTGAATTGTGTATATAATATATATATATTCAGCAGTTTATATATATATTATATATATAATAAAATATAGTATATTTAACATATAATATATATATAATATATTTGATAATATGTAATACATACATAGTACATTTCTGACAAATGTACTCTTTGTAAGTCGCTTTGGATAAAAGCGTCTGCTAAATGCCCTAAATGTAAATGTAAATGCTATAATCGCGTGACAGTATATCACTTTATGTTATATATAATATATAGCATTTATCAGGAAGTCAGAGTGGCGACTCTCTTGAGTCATGCATCTCTGAGAGAGAGAGAGAGAGCTGTTCACCAGCATACGGCACGGCCACATCCCGGTGGTCCGTCACTCCAGCATGTGACCTGGCGGCGCCGTGCGTGTGTCCCCGCAGGCAGCATGGCCAAGCGCTTCAACCCCATCGGCGTGGAGAACACGGAGGAGAACCGCCGCCGCTACCGCCAGCTCCTCTTCACCGCCGACGAGCGCATCGACAGCTGCATCGGCGGCGTGATCTTCTTCCACGAGACCCTGTACCAGACCACCGACGACGGGACCTCCTTCGCCAAGCTCATCCAGGACCGGGGCCTTGTCGTGGGCATCAAGGTACGCACCCCGGGGCCCGCCGCGGAGCGCACGGCCGCCGCAAAGCCCGTGTGCGTCTCTCGCACTCTCTCGGTCTCGCTCGCTCGCTCAATCTCTCTCTTTCAGTCCTGCCCGTGGGAGAAAGGAAGAGAGAGATTCAGGTCCTTCTCGGTTTGAAATACACACCCAAAACCACACACACACACACACACACACACAAGAACTGCAGAGATAAGCTTTGATGTGTCTATAGATACAGGAAGGTCCCATGAAGGAGAAAAGTGCAGTACTGATTTATAATGTATGACCATGTTAAAGGTGTATTTACTCTCTTAACTCCTACCTGTCTCTGTATTCACTTCAAGTGGCCTCATAAAAAAACATCTGTTGACTAACAAGGTAGTATTTAGGGGTAACCAGTGTCTGTCTCTCTGCAGGTGGACAAAGGTGTGGTGCCTCTTGCCGGCACCAACGGGGAGACCACCACACAAGGTAACCCGATGACCACCACAAATTCTCCAAGTCGCACACACATCCACAAGCTGATGTCTCATCACATTACATTACATTACATTACATTACGTTTAGGGTATTTAGCAGACGCTTTCATCCAAAGCGACTTACAATGAGAACATTTGTCGGAAGAAGGTTAAACTCATGTGTCTCACGTGATTACTTCCCTCCAGGTCTGGACGGGTTGTCTGAGCGCTGTGCCCAGTACAAGAAGGATGGCGCTGACTTCGCCAAGTGGAGGTGCGTGCTGAAGATCACCGACACCACTCCCTCTGAGCTGGCCATCTTCGAGAACGCCAACGTCCTCGCGCGCTATGCTAGCATCTGCCAGCAGGTGGGTGTCGGTGGCTTTGTGTCTTGTTAATTGATTCTCCTGCTCGCTGGATACATTGGCGTCTTGCTAGTGTTTGCTTTGGTGTTCTCATATCTTCCTGTGTTGGTATCTTGCCAGCCCGTTATCCAAGAGTTATGAGTTGTGTGGTTCTGGGTTCTAGAACGGGATCGTTCCTATTGTGGAGCCTGAGATCCTTCCTGATGGAGACCACGACCTGAAGCGCTGCCAGTACGTCAGTGAGAAGGTGAGTTTCATCACAAAACCTATAATGATGGATTCCTTGGGACATCAACAGTGTGACTATATGCTATATTTTACATTTAGTGATAATGTTGGGTATGTAAGGCATATTTAAAAAATGTACAGTGTGTATGAATATGTACACAATATGTACCCACTACCATATGTATGAGATATAAAGGATTTGGCCTGATGGTTTAGCAAGGGAACACACTGAGATGATCTTCAGTGTATTTCTGTGTATGCGTGTGCAATAAAAATAGCACATTTTTATTCATCATCATCGAGACATGTCAATGTTTCAAAATGTCCTCCTCCTCCCTCTGGTCCACTAGGTGCTGGCCGCGGTCTACAAAGCCCTGTCAGACCACCACGTGTACCTGGAGGGAACACTGCTGAAGCCCAACATGGTCACAGCCGGACACTCCTGCTCCCACAAGTACAGCAACGAGGAGATCGCCATGGCCACCGTCACAGCCCTGAGGCGCACCGTGCCCCCCGCCGTCACCGGTGAGTCACTGTGCTCCGCCCAACAGGAAGTCCAAATAAGGCTCTAAACCTATACCATCCGTTATGTTAAAGAGGAGAAAAGGGGCTGGCTTACTCTGCAGTTCTAACTGCGTGTGTGTGTCTACTTCAATGGCGGCTGATGTCTCCTCTCCCAAGGCGTGACCTTCTTATCTGGCGGCCAGTCAGAGGAGGAAGCCAGCGTGAACCTCAACGCCATCAACACCTGCCCCCTGGCCAAGCCCTGGGCACTGACCTTCTCCTACGGCCGCGCCCTGCAGGCCTCCGCCCTCAACGCCTGGAAAGGAGAGCTGGACAACGAGAAGGCAGCCACCGAGGAGTTCATCAAACGCGCCGAGGTCTGCGTTAAATCTCATCAGTTGTTTGAGTGAAATATGATTTCTGACACGGGAATCGCCTTGACGTCCTCGAAAGGGGAGATGTAGTTGTTATTTCATCACCAAAGTCTGTAGATGAATAATGAATGAATAACAACACAGTTGGCATCTGATCTACTTTGAAGGTTAACGACGCAGTAGGTACCCCAAGTGTTGTATAAACCATAATTTTCTAAATCGTATCATATCCCGTAATAACGATATCCTATGTTGAAATTCCCCACATGGATTAAAATGGGCTCTGCCGATTCAGCTCATCTTTTAAAAAGATGAAGACGTTTCTTCCGTTGTTGCTCACGTTCCCCTCTGTGTCTCCACCAGGCAAACAGCCTGGCTGCACAGGGCAAGTACGAGTCCTCTGGAGGCAGCAGCGCCGCGGGGCAGTCCCTCTACGTGGCAAATCACGCCTACTAAGCTATCCCGTCCAACGACTGCCACATGCTCCTGCGGGCATACGTATAGTCTTAGCTGCTCTTCCTGTTCACCCCCCAACTCTCTCTCTCTCTCTCTCTCTAACAAGCCTGCTCTGTCTACTGTACTTTAGAGTCAAAACACCATTGTTAGATGTGATGGTTGAACACATAATGTGAAACAACAATGCTAATACATACCAAACGAACAACACTGAAGGGGAAGAGGCTTGGCGTCTCTTACTCTGGCACGTAAAGGTCCTGGTGGCTAATGACGGATATTTTGTTATGTGTGCGAGCGGTTATTGGGTTTGAAAAGAAAAAGGGGATCGTGAAGGTTGGGTTGATGTTGCTTTGGTAAAGAAGATTTAATCGAGAAATCCAGTACGTGTATTGTACCAACTAATACAGTACCTTTACCTTCCTGATAACATAGATGATGTTTGTGTCAATGAGAGTGGTATATCATCTTGGTGTTTTGCTAAGTATGTGATTGCAGTTGCGGCTTATCTGATGCTAACACATGCAGTGGAGCACGTGGATTGGTTACTAAAGGCAAGTTAGAGAGAGGACCACATTTCAAGAGCAGCCAATCAGAAGAACTGCGAAGAGTTGAATTTGCCGATTTACCTAATGTATTAGAGAGTGTTTGAGTGAGATTGCTTGAGTGACACGCACAGTGTAGGTTTAACTAGAGACAACTGTATCTCCAGCAGACTAAACAACTTTTACGTCAAAATGGTCAATCATACTGTTTCTGTTTGTCTAATAAGGAACTGTACTGTCGTCTGTAAATGTAACAAGAGATATTAATTATTTATCAGTCAATGTATTCAGTTGTGAAGCTGTGGATATTTTGTGGTCCTCGTGTTTTCATCCACTATTGACCCTTCCCTGGCTGAGAAGATGGCTGATGTCACCTGACGCCTGGCCTTGTCACCTGTCACCTTGGCCGTCTGGTATGTGAGGTCCAGGGGAAACATTCACTGCCGTGTTGGAATGTTCTATTGTTTGTGTTGATATTGTTCTTGGAGCACTTTGTGTGTCAAGTAGTGGATAAATAAATAATAAATAACTACACGTGTGGTTTGTGTCATGTGTCACATGAATCGTTTTGTCTTTCTCACTTTACCCCTCTGTACATGAATGTACCATCTTTCTTTGAATACGTTATAGCTTAAATCAATATTTACTATTCGGATTGTCTTAGCAGTCATTATCATCAAACGATTCGAGCCATTAATTGCGCAACATTTGTAGTCATTTCGATTTTGTGAGCTAGGAGTACGACCGCTCGGTCGCTGGAGGGCGCTAGCGCTGAGCCAGCGCTCATCGATATTACGTATATCCGGAAAACATGGGTGCGTTTGGTTCTTTAGTCGTTTATGCCGTAGTCTATACGGTAAAGCCCGAACTCCCGTGCCTTAAAGATCACGTGACGTTCTTTGCCAAGCATGACTAAAAACCAATGCCACTATTTACCGCATTGACAGAATGGCTACCACGGAAGTGGGTGCGTACAATCGAAATTGCTTCTTTCTTTCATTTATGTTTTGCATATTGTCACCTTGATACATATTCTGAAACCTAATAAGATATTGTAGTACAACAGCAGATATTTGACTTGCTCTGAAATAGGTTTGCGGGGGAATGTCTTGGTCAAATGTTTAGGTTTATTAAAGCATATTTAGGTCTGTCATGCCCTTAGCTGCAGATTCAAACCTAACATATTTAGACGTGTATACATTGAGTATAAAATAATGCATCTGCGTCTATTTTATCGAGTTCATACACTGTTGTATTGCACAATGTGGTTATATTCAAGATCATTTCATAGGGCACGTTGCCATCTTTATTCATGAAACTCCTAAAACCACATCTTCAAATCTCCTTAGGTAAAAATGCACGTTACTGGGTTCAATGTTACATCGGGTAGTTTGGAATCTTTATCTGTCTGTCTCTGTCTGTCTGTCTGTCTGTCTGTCTGTCTAAATAGAGCGCAAACGTGGGCAGCTTGCTGCTCTGGCTATAGCAGTAGTGGTGGTCGTGGTAGGGGTCCCGCTATGGTGGCGCACGACAGAGACGTACAGAGCCTGGCTTCCTGTCAACCAGATCAATGAGTTGGCTGAACTCCAGGTTTGTTTGTGTTTCCGACCAATAAAGGACACATTCTGTTCATCCGTCGTTCAGCCTCTGCATGCATTGGCTCTTCTCATCCCGCCGGTAATTGTTCCGCAGCTGCAGCTGTGTGTTGACGTGGAGGTCGTGTTTTCCCGTGGGACGCTCACCCCGGAGCAGCAGAAGAAGGTTCCGTTTACACGGACACACAACGAGGAACACAAAGTGGATGGTGATGATGCCTTTCATCAGTTTGCCATGACTGTCGGATCAACTAGGCTAGCATGCTTCTCTCTTTCATTGTATTCACATTCTGCATGTTGTCACTTTACAGATGACACAACCTTACGGTACCGCTATGAGTCAAAGTATCGTACAGCCAACATCATGGAGGAAGACGCCCTGAAGCAGCCCATTGGTGCAGGTAAGATTTCCTCTTCCCCGTATTCCACAACTTCACGCTATCTGTGTGATGCATGTATTTTAACATGCACAACATCCCTGTACTGGATGACAATACATGCTTGCCAAGTGTGTATGGGCATTAAGAGGAACTCCTAATGAGATATTAATGAGACAACTTGGGTGCTGATGCTCTGTGTCCTTCACGCAGAGGCAGATCTCTCTCTGCATACACTCAGTGAGAGTCCTTGCGGTTCGGTGGTGGTTTACGTGATTCCAGAAACATCCGTCCTTCTGCCTCAGGTAAAAATTAAATCTGCTCTTCTTTGCCACCTGCGACTTCAACACCTGAATTCTCAGCTCAAATGTAAATACTGTAATAATGAAACTGATAATCCACAATACATTTTCCCTCTCAACTTGGCTCTGCATCATTCCCCCAGGACGTGGATGTGTACATCGGCCGGCGACGCACCGCCGTGCTGCGTATGGGCGCTCCGATGAGGGTGGGCAAGAACCACAAGCAGCTGCTGGCACACCTGGAGCCACGCATCACACAGGTGGTGCAGGTGATGTCGTTCAGTCATTCTGACATCACGGCCGCCCTCAGTGACAGAGTCCGCCTTAGCCCGGGAAGCAAGGAGAGTTTAGCCGACAGCATGAGGTCCTTCAAATCCAGCCCTGGTAAGATACTATGTGCCCCTATGATACCATAGGTATTGTATAGGGAGGCAGGATAGAGTAGTGGTGTCTCAGTTACTCACAGCGCTCCCTGTCTATTTGTAGGCAGTATTGAGTGAGACGCCATGGATCCAATGGTATTACATTAAAGTGTATTAAAGTTTTGTGACTAAATAGTAAAAAGCCGTCCATTTTGATATACAGAATAATAATTGTCGACATTGATCATTGGTGGAGAAGAACAAAAGTCTGATCTATTCTTCTCTTCTTGTTTTAGGTTATGAGATAACGTTCAGCCTGTTAAATCCAGACCCGAAGTCCCATCGCCTACACTGGGATATTGAGGGAGCCGTACACAGCTACATCCAGCCGCTGCTCACTAAACTGGCCCCTCTGGCGAACTTCAGCATTGACTCACAGG
>OMKQ01044044.1:0-10029 GCA_900302335.1 Phycis phycis
TGAAGCGCTAGAATGACGTGAAATGAGCGCTAGAATGACCCCTGTTGGTTCATTGAGGTACTGCAGTTCAATCAAAGCAAACGAAAACCGGCATACACATTGAAAGGCGCACAGCTGCAATGAAACTACGGATAATAAATGGGTTCGTTGCTCTCTGAAGCAAATAGGCGATAGCCCATTACTGCTCATGGAAAGACATTTGACTCATTTAACCGAATGACCCCGCCACAAGCATTCGTCACTATTACGGAGCATAATCACACAGCACACAAGCAATGCACTTGTTTTATGTACTGCCATTTGTGTTGATTGGTCCGCATACTCAGTCAACGCATTGCTCCACGCACATTCAGTTGTCATTAAGTAACGGGAGTCAATCTGGCAACGCCAGAGAATCTGGGAACATTGCTGGGGGGCGTGTGGTGTGGGGTGGAGGTGGGGTAGGTGTTTGCTGTGATGAAAAACTTTGTGGGCATCCAATTAGAAGCAAGGACAGCACTGTTGATTGACTAGCATCTGGGGAAATGTGTTATTTATTGTAACAAGCCATAATAACTCCCTCCCAGGCTATTTTCAATGCCGGTCAAAGTTGCATGAGTTGGAAATGAAAGCTTGGTGCAGGAGATGTGGAGAGAGGTTACAAATTCAACACAGTGCAAGCAAGAAAAGAAAAAAAACCAAAGACATAAACAGTTGTTTATGAAAACATTGTGGTGTAAAATGTCCAGCTGTTTCTGGAATATGTAGAGTACATGAGTATAAACACAACGGTCTCTGTTAAGACGCAGAGCAGTTAGGGTAGGGTTAGGGTTAGGGTAAGGTTAGTCTTAGGGTTAGGGTTGCGTTATGGTTAGGGTTAGTTCACATTTTGTCTGTTGTTGCTGTTGGTGAGTACAGAAGGAATTAGAACTTGTGTTGACACTATTCAGTTGGTAGAGTGAGTTTGTAACTCATGGATGCCCCTACCTATGTTATGCAGGGTTCAGGTGAACTCTGAACCAGTGGGCCTTGAGTCTCTTCCGGAAGATGGGGAGTGACTCTGCATTCCTGACATTGGCAGGGAGGTTGTTCCACCACTGCGGTGCCAAAGCGGAGAAGAGTTGAGATTTCGCCATCCGACCTTTTCCTCCTCTTAGTGATGGCGGTACCAGTCGACCAGCTGTGGTGTTTCACTAACGTTTGGAGGTAGGTAGGGGCAGTTCCATTAATGGCTTTGTAGGCCAGTAGCATCGTCTTGAATTTGATGCAAGCCATGGGGAGGTCGTGGAAGAAGGGGGTCACGTGGGAGGATTTGTGTCAGTTGAACACGAGGCGTGCTGCAGCGTTCTGGATCCACTGCAAAGGTTTCATCGCGGTTGCAGGGAGTCCACGCTTGAAACTTGTAGGTTAACCTAATGTAGGTTAGGGTCAGGTTAGGTTTAGGGATTAGGGTTAGATTAGGGTTTAGGGGTTAGGGTAGGGTTAGTTTCAGCCAGATATCTCAAGAGATAATGACCTTGACATGAACACACTTCACACTTTCTGACCTGGAGTCAGGATGTTACAGGTTTATATTTGAACATCTTAGGATGTTCAAATGTAAACTTTTTATAGATCTACACAAATGATGAATGATGAATGGATGACATTATAAGGTCTAAATTTGAACATCCTCAGATTATCTCCAGTGTTCATTTCTCCAATCAGGAAATCTCAGCTTTTCTTCCCTCCAATTTTTTCTTCACTTCCTTTGCTTTCTAATTTATTCTCTCCATGATGGAGAGAATAAAGAAAAAAATCACAAAAAGGAGGTGAAGGAAAATGAGGGAGAATACAAAATAAAAAATGGTGATTTCCTGAACAGAGCAATGTACACTGGCGATAATGCCTTTGACGTGATTTGAACACACAACCTTCTGACCTGGAGTCAGACACATTTCCGTTGTGCCATACGGTCTTCAGATGTTCAAATGTAAACCTCATATAGATCTACACAAATGATGAATGGATGAGATCTATATAAGGTGTACATTTGAAGATCCTCAGACCGTGTGGCACAAAGGTAGTGCGTCTTTCCAGATCAGAAGATTGTCTGTTCAAATCACGTGACATTCAGCTTATCTCCAGGGTTCATTCCGCAAATCAGGAAATCCCAGTAATTCTTCTCTCCATCATTTTTGTTAACCTCCTATTTTGGATTTCTTTTATTTTTTCATTGAGGTTTTAGAGATCTGCACAAATGATGAATGATGAATGGGTGAGATCTATATAAGGTCTACATTTGAAGATCCTCAGACCATGTGGTGCAACGGCTTCTCTCCAGTTGCTCCATTGCTCCATTCAGGTAAGCTCAGTTTTTATTCTGTCCGCCATTTTCTTTTGATTTTATAATAAAATCGAATGTTTTTTTATTCTCTCCATGATGGAGAGAATAAAAAAGAAAACAAAATCAGAAAAAGTAGGTGACGTAAAATGATGGAGATTTCCTGAAGAGGGCAAAGTACAGTGGAGATAGTGACTTTGATGTGAACACAACCTTCTAACCTGGAGTAAGACACATTACCGTTGCGCCACATGGGCTTAGGATATTGAAATGTAGACCTCATATAGATCTACACAAATGCTGAATGATGAACGGATGAGATCTATATAAGGTCTGCATTTGAACATCCTCAGACGGTGTGGTGCAATGGTAGCGCGTCTGAGTCCAGATCAGACGGTTGTCTGATCACGTCACAGTCAGCTTATCTCCAGTGTTCATTTCTCCAATCAAGAAATCTCCGTTTTTTTTCCTTTGCTTTCAATTTTATTCTCTCCACAATGGAGAGAATAAAAAATGAGGGAGAATACAGAATAAAAAAAAAGAAGTCAAGAAAATGATGGAGATTTCCTGAAAAGAGCAATGTACACTCTCAGGAGTCCAGAAACCACTCCCATCTTCCCATGACCTTCCGTTCTTGAGTTATCTTGCTTTTAACCCCTCCAAACCCTAATGCTAATGCTAACCCACAAACTTCCGTTCTTGAGATATCTGGCTGAAAGTTGAGGGGATACCTTACAAACACCCCTTTTATAACCCTGACCAGAACCCTAATTCTAGTCGTAACTCTAACCCTAAGCCCAACCCTAACCCTAGCCAAAAGGTTTTCACCCAAACCCATTTCACAGCGTATCAACATATCAACTTGACATCTACATACTCTCTGGTGTCCAAAAATCTCACTCCCATCTTCCCACGACCTTCTGTTCTTGAGATATTTTGCTTTTATTCCCTCCAAACCGTAACGCTAATGCTAACCCATGAGATTCAGTTCTTGAGATATCTTATTACACACTTATTACTGAAACTATGCATTTTCAAATATTCAGACACCAATCGTGTTATTCTCAGAATAACACCAGGGAAAGAGACAGAGGGCCATGAAAAATAGTCATCGTGCATTTAATCTTTCAAGTCATAGTTGAAAATGTAAGATAAGATCGTCACATTGTGGATGTTTTCACACAATTTCACCAAATGGCGCCAGTTAGATTGATTGTAAAAACGGAATTGAATTGAAACAATACATATCTGAAATAAAAAGTCACAGGTAGGACGGTTGTCAGTACACATGGAAGGAAGTATCGCGCGTGTATTTCCTTTTGGGGGAGAGGTGCTGGAAGTCGTAACGAGCCAGTCGGGATACAGCAGCAGTCTCGTTGCCATGCCGACCAGACCCCCCTGACAGAGAAAGGTCCTGACAAAAGACATACACGATATCAATTATGATACTGAATTAAAAAACAAGACGTTTGGGCCTGTTAGATAGGCATGTTGTTCAATGAGATCAGCCAGTGGATTCAATCATTGCACGATCCATGTAATTAAACAGATTCTAAACAGATTCTTATTTTACTCTACACTGCTAGTAGTAATAGTAAGTGTACAACATTAGTCTACAATGGGGCGGCAGTGGGTAGAGCGGGTGGACAGAGCAGGTCGTCCACTAACCGTAGGGTCAGGGGTTCAATCCCCTTGATCCCCCTCCTCCACATGTCGAACCCCACAAATGTACTGATTGTAAGTCGCTTTGGACAAAAGCGTCTGCTAAATGCCCTTTACCCGTACAATGATATTACCATTCACACAATTGTATAGAAAATGAATCTCAAAGATTATCTAAAAGTTATTGTTATCTGAAAGTTCCACTCGTCCATTTATGGAATGACCAGTTTTTGTATCATATTGTGACAATACAACAATAACTGTCACACTCTCCATGTCCGACCAGGGATCATCGGTCAACGTTTGCAGGGTCTTACCATCTCGGTGGTTTTGTTCACGTTAAGACTGCTCCGCAGGTCCAGATGCTCGGCCTCTGGTATCGTGTTCTGGCCCGTGTTGGCCCAGCCTGACAGACAGTGCTAGGGCACAGGAAAACAACACACGTCATTGAAATCCATCAACAACAGGTCAAACCGGTCAAAGTGATAATATGCTTGGTCAAGGATTGATTGAACAAATCAAAGTTGAAGTATCACAGAAAAGTACAAATACAAAAAAGAATGAATTATAATAACTAAGACTTACTGATGGTAAGCCCAGACTATCAGATGGATCAAAACTGCGGCGCCGATGGGCTTTATATTTATACGCCGGTGCGAGTGTGGAGCGTGGGATGCTGACCCTGATCAACACAGATAAACAACATATCAAGCAACAATATTGTTAGATCCATTGGACAAGTCTTGATGATTCAATTAGAACTGGATTTAGTTTGTTATTTGTGCCAATAATGTTCATCGCATTTCAAACTTAAAATCGGGACTCTACATGGATACGAAATAGGTGCCATCGACAGTCCAGCCGAGGGAAAGCAACATGGACATTACTGAGAAACGAGGAGATCAACAGGTAATTGTGATTACCTGGAAAATAATTACCATTGTACAAAACATTGCAGGGCCTTGCGGTACATAAACAAAAAAAATGGTGGCAAACTACTTTTGGCTGTGGATGTGAAGCATGCGAGTGGTCAGGGTACCACCCATATGGTCAGTCGGTCTAAATAGAGCATCACGAGGGCGATTCATCTAACCAGGTGCTAAATGTTCAGGGTAACCTTTAAACCATCTCCACCAAGCTCACACACATCACAGTTACCTGACTAACGCAGGGTGGGAGGCGGTGTGGGGAATAGTGGATTTGGGTCTTCTGCACACTGGACAACACTCCTGAGGGTCCAGGGGCACCGGGAAAAGTCTGCCGTTGATCCGGTAACAGAACGTGCCTAGGGGGAGAGAGAGGTGGGTTGGGAGCAGACAGCAGCATCATTAAACTCTGGCTCATCATGAACGAACAGATCACTGAGGGAAGTTAGGGAGTAAGGATGGAAGGATCTGTTGAGGTAAGGAAGAAAGATAAAAGGGAGCAAGGAAGTAGGGGATCCACAGAGTTCCAGCACCTCACTTACATTGATGTGAGTCCGTGCTGCACTCTGGGGTGTCCTTGTCTTTTAAAAGCAGCTGGGCAGGTGGGCCTTCCTCCGACAATCTACTAATTAAACAACAAAAAAGGCAAATAGACAATCGTATTCATCGGTCACAAATGCAGTGACCTCAAGAGGCATAACCAGGGTCTCGCGCAATCAGAGTCCACGCAACTCACCTTATCGGCCGACTAGAGAAGCATTCGTCCTTGTTCATGGATCGAAATGTGCGCAGGTCGTCGAAGAACTCCTCAGAGCGCTCCGTCAAAGAGCTTTCCGCGTCCAGGACTCCTTGGATGAGAAGCATGTGTTTGTATGCATATCTGCATGGAGAAGCCAGACATTGGCAGCTCCCTGACAAGGACAGGACTGCAGAGTCACTCCCCATCTTCCGGAAGAGACTCAAGACCCACTTGTTCAGAGTTCACCTGAACCCTGCATAACTATCCTCATGCTCTTATTTGTTGTACGTCTTGGCACTTTAATCGCTCTTTGTAATTTGGCACTTTGATTGTTCTTTGTAACTTGGCACTTAGTCAAAGATGTTGTACACTAGCAATGGTTAATCTAGCACTTGAAATGCTTGAAACTTGTTCTGGTGACTTTCTTACTGTATTGGCAGCAATGAAATGTTTCACCTTCTTATGACAAATGTACTCTTTGTTAGTCGCTTTGGATAAAAGCGTCTGCTAAAAGCCCTAAATGTAAATGCAAATGTAGATACCACGCAAGAGATCAAAGAAAAGACCCACCTGCTATCCAATCATATCCAAGTAAAGGTGGCATATAATGATGACTTTCTGAGTAGCTCAAGTCATCCTGTTCAGGAGAATGGAATGTGACCCTAACCTCAGCCGGCCTCTGTAAACAAAAAAAACAATGCATAGTTATAATGTTGGCACATACCGATGTTTCTAGTGTCTGTTTTATTCTATTTTAAGATAAGCCTATGAAGGTGTGAACATATCTCAAGTGGCTATGGCTGTAAGGTCTAAAGCACCATCTAGTGGTACAAAAGTACAAAGAAGTTTGTTCTCACCCGTTCCGTGTCTCCACCGTGACGAACGGGCATTGTAAACGGGCTCCTTATTTCTCGTGGTTGTGGATAATTGGCTGACAAGGTAGCAGAATTGTAATTTACTTGCACATTTTGAGCCAACGGTGGACAGTTAACAGTGCAGTGAGTTAAATGTCAGTTCATAAAATATTCAGTAACCGAATTTCTCATCATCAAAAACCTTTCTCATAATTTTAACCATGACACATCCCTGCTGTTGTTTTGCATTTATCTCTGTAAAGATATGGTTAATATGGAGGAGAGGGAGGTGTCTCCATTCATGGTCTTACCTTCTCTGCTCTGTGACGCCATAGTTTGACTTGAAGTCAGGTCCGCCGCGAACCTTACAGCATGTTTAGTGAGATTCGTTCTTAAAGGTCTACGAGTGCCCCCAGTAAAGGCTGCAGCAGGTTCTCCGTGTCCACGGTCCATACGGTCACTATGATGGTTGTCGCCAACTTGCATACGTTCGCTCTGCGGTTTCAACTCGTGCAACATTCTGATGTATTCTCGAAACGCAGGCAGTCTGTTGAGGACATAATGCCTTTAATTAACAACAATCATATAGATACTAGTTTCGAAGGAACAGGGTGACAGCAATGTGCGTTGTGTTGGCAATTGAAAAAGAATGGACTTCCGCGGTTAACATAACAACGCGAGGACAACATTGCTGTGATTGGCCAGATTACCAGTACCCACAGTGCACCACGGGCCGTCATGTATTTGAAAGTGGTAGAATCCGGCTGATTGTGAAGTTGTAAATCTATGGTTGTAAAACGTTTTTAATGATTTATTAATGTTACCGCATGCTATCCCGTGTAAACGACCGGTGATGCCACCTTCTACTACAGTAATAGTATAATAGTAGTATAATCGACCCGTTGTCGAGTACGCTGTATAATTTTTGTAACTGTGTTTTCCATACACAATCATATACATAAGTACACATCGTATATCATAGCCCTACCTATTATACTGAAGGCAAAGCAAAAACACCAGAACAAGTACGTTGTTGCTCAAGATATAAATCTATGCTGTTTATAATTGGACAAGGTCCTTGTTATACGGGAAATGAACCGCAGAGGGCGCAGTTTCACGCGAGACGTTGCACAGCGTCAAGATTAAACCCAACTGGTATGGTTGCACCTCTTTAATTGACCGCAAGAAAGGCAGTCAGAAAACGTTCCAGCCATAAATCCTTTTCACAGAGGACGTAGGACAAACACATCGTAGGGCAAACGCAAGTGTCGCTCATAAACCCTAATTGTTAGCGACACCCACTTTTACGTGCCAGGGCTCATGGTCAATGAAAGCGTGGCGAAGGACGCCTGTGTTTATCCATGATGAGGCCTCTGTGAAAAAAGGTCTATATAATAATAGATGGCGATGTACACATTTTCTACATTAACATCGTTATCATTGATATCATTGAAAAGAAGAACTGCACGATCAACAACGTCTTCCCCTCTCAATCAATGAATTGACAGATAGTTAGTTCGGCAAACAGTGTTTTCTGTCAAATTTAAAGTGAGATCTGCTGGCTTGTGTTTTAGTTTATGATGAAGAAAGACACATTCTAAACCTCTGTTGTCACGCTGCCAGTTACCACTCCACAGTTGAGGGCCATGAGCAAGAACAGAAGCACAGCCATTGTAGGTTAAAACAGCGGGTTTAAAGTGCATTGCCTTTGAGAAAATGGTTCCTATCATTGGTATTGTGATATTGTGCAGTAACTTATGTTGCCAATAAAACAAATTCAGATGATATAAAGAGAGATTCATGTTAATCATGTGTTCAGTGGAAAACTATAATTATGTTAAGCTATTGTCAGCTCTGCTGGTATCACGTATTACATTGACCAATTAAGGCAAGTTAAAACCTGTGCAAATCCCTTACGGTGTATTTTACTTCTACAGTGCAATTGACGCTGCCAAAGGTAGGAACAACTGTAAAATAATCCGATGCAAAATCAAATGCAGCATTGCAGGTTGAGAAACACGACGCACGACCGACGCCTTACACAAATACAGTAGCAGCCTACAGTAGCACAAAACAGTCATTTGCTGTGCACAACTTTTGTTGCCACGATTAGTCGCTCGCCGTTGTGTCATTCACCACGGGATCCGAAGAGCCGATACGACTCTTAAGACAATGCACACGCATAAGTAGGCCTATGGCTGCAAGCTCTGCTGTGCCGGCAGATAAGCCTTATAGTTTATCTAAAATTAAACCTGTCCGTCCGCGGCGCCACTAATCATAGCCCCGCAGGTGGCGGTGGGTCACGCTCTATAATGATATGCATGGTCTCCTGTCGAGCGAGCGGCGTGGCGGAGCCGCGGGGGCGAGCGGCCGCTCTGTATTCCAGTCACGTCACATTTGCATGGCGAGCTGTACGAGCCAGTTCGCCGTGATTAGCTGACCGCAGTTGTGCCCCATTATCATTAAATGGTGACAGTCATGAAGCCATATACTCCTCTCTGTCTGTGTAATTACTCAGCCACTGTTGGGGCTCCAGGCAATTACAGCATGCTGCCGGGATGCCTCATTGTTTATTAAGGCGCCGATAACCGGGAGCACAATAACAAAAACATAAGAAAGTGCATTGCTTTTACGATTTACAAACGTGTCATTATGAGCCGCTCATAACACAGCATTGTTGTTTACTTGTTGGTTTTTTTTCAGTCAAAGGTTTATTCTTCCCATGTCACCATTGTTACGGGAATACGCGCATGGTGCAGGCTGATAATCTCTCGTGGAGCCTGAGAACTACAACTCTGATGGGGGTATTAAGGGGGTGGGGATGACGGGAAGAACTGCGGGAAGAACTAGATGCAGCACCAGTGACCGTACCAGTAGCCTACAGGTAGATGCCTATCTCTATGCTTGGCCTTGCCTGTAGAGGGCAGCATATATCTCTACAAACTGGGGAACCTAATATCCGAGTGTGATTCCATTTTTATAGATTTGCCACTTGCACAAGTGCCATTTGGTATTTACATTCAGCAAAATGGCTGGAGTCACCCGCATAAATACACAGAGGCCTACATAATAATGGAAAACTACCCGAAAAACACTGGCAAGCCATGAATGGCCACTGATGTTATTTTTCGTTCATGTAATCACATACATCATCTCAGCAAAAGTGCCCAAGGTCCAAGGGAACGAGGAGAAACACGAGCCCTCTTCATCTGACCTCATGCGTATCTCGGGACTCTGCCGCCTCTCCTCGCAAAGGTAACTGTTGTCACAGCGGGGTGTGAGACCATGCACCATCATCATCACTGCACACACCGGCGAAGGAAAATAACCCGCAGCAAAATAACACGTTCCTCGCCCTCCGCGTTGCGCGCCACGTCTCAGTAACCACACGCACCGTCCAAAAAAACCGAACCACACTGGTTTGTCTTTATGTCTTTGTGACCAGGATCAAAAAGTCGTAGGCCTACTTTGACGACGTGAAGTAAAAAAAAAACATACAAATACGATTCCCCTCCCCGAATTAAGTGCGGATCGGATAACGTTGCA
>OMKQ01044045.1:0-10534 GCA_900302335.1 Phycis phycis
TGTTGCCGGTGTCTTTGACCAGTCGATATGTTCTGTTTGTGTCGCTTGGGCTGGAGAACAGGGAGCAGAGAGCACCAACACACACACACACACACACACACACACACACACACACACACACACACACACACACACACACACACACACACACACAGTACATAGAGTACCTAGAGTACATAGAGTACATTGATGTGGAATGAAATGTGTCACTGTTAAATATATATGCATGTGACATCATGGATTCCGTTGTGGAGTAAAAATCTGAAATATATTGGAATGAACCCGCGATTTGTGCACATTTCAGGTGAAAGCTTTGAATAATTAATCATTTTGATTACATATAATTTCATCATTCTCATATTCACAATGAAAGTGCTTTATTTTACCGTTGTAACTTATACTTTAAACAGTACTTTTGAAGTGCTGTATTTTCATGCTTTTTGCTAATAAAAGAAAATGCCACTTTGCATAATAAAATAGAAACTTTAATGGTGGCATTTTTCTGAGTGACACCTCTATTTCAGAGTTTCTTGGTCCCACTCTTCATGATGGTGCAAAAAAACTAACAAGACACCTTACAAAACAGACAAAAAAATCACAGTTCAGTTCAGAGGACAAGAGAAAGGACAATAGAGAGGGAGAGAGAGAGCGAGAGATAGAGAGACAGAGAGGGAGGGAGGGAGAGAGGGAGAGAGAGAGAGAGAGAGAGAGAGAGAGAGGGAGGGAGAGAGAGAGAGAGCGTGAGAGAGAGAGACAGCGAGGGAGGGAGAGGGGGAGGGAGAGAGACAGAGAGTGTGTGTGTGTGTGTGTGTGTGTGTTCTGACCAGAGCCCCAGAGCTGAGCAGGATCATGAAGATGATGAAGGACTCAAACCAGCTGTGCTCCACGATCTGGTAGCAGGTCTTCCTCAGCCTCCACCACATCAAGCCCAGGCCCTCTGTCGTGTCCACGTCACAGCACCGGAACCGGCGCACGCAGACTGGAGACACACGCACACACACACACACACACACACACACACACACAACGTTGTTTATTCAGTTTGGGAGATATTTATTGTCTTAAACAAATGGCCATAGTAAAGCATTACAAATAGAATCGCTGGGTAGGTAAACAACATAGTATACATTTACCTCATGTCAGTTCAAGCAGAAGTGGACGTCATCTTATAACACCGTAAGAGCGTACGCTAAATAAACTTGACTTGACGCGGATGCAGATCTTCAGACAATGGAAAGCACTGTCGGTTTATTTGTTTAGCTTAATGTTAAATATATATAAAATACTCCCAACCTTGAGCATTGTAGCAATGCTTCAAGGCCTTCAATTAGTCAACTGTAGTTACCTAAATATATTTCTTTGATTACCTTTTCACTTGGCGATCAGTGTACTATACTACTGACAACTGAGCAATGCAAGGGTGTCCCTGGTCTATTTGTTATGGCCAATCCCATCATATTTATAGCCGTGAACCTCAATGGGCAACCTCAAAGGCATGACCAGGTTCAAGTCACCAATAGTTTGGGGATTTAGAGTTTAGATCCAGCACAGTGAATGATTCAGAATGGAGGCTATGCAGGCTTGACTTTTGACGGTCTGAACTGAACACGGAACACGCAGACTGCCAAGATGAAGACATGTGGCTGACTTTTTCAAACGAAAGGAGCCATGCGAGTTACAACACCACTTCAATGTATCACCCCCACTGGAAAACACTGTAGGGATGGGCCAAAACAGATTACACAAATTATATCGATTCAAACCAACACAGGGAGTGGTTGTGGAGTGAAAACGCCAATGCGTGACAGGTGGTTTTGCGATGGTTAATGATCTATTGCACCTGCTTTGCTGCCGTGGATGTATAGTGATGGACGCGTCAAATCGACACAACATTTACCGTAATGCACCTAATGACATGACAACGGAATGCACAGTACAGCACTTGACAGGACGGCGCAATGACTCACTCCTACCTGCTGATACGATGATTGGAAGTCAATAACTTAACATAATCATCTTTGAATTTGTCTGGTTCATGCTGTGCAAAATGAAAAAGACGTGATATACAGACTGGCGTACGGAGAAACCAACAGAATATGGCCACATGGATGAACACAGTGACTACATTGAATACACAATAAACACTCGAACAATGAACAATGAATCAGTTAAAAACAACAAAGATATAACGTAAAACACTGTAGATAGTGCAGATCCTTATAACAGGCCATAACAGCAGGCCCCTCTCGCATTGCTGAGCTATAGTAACTCAGTAACTCTAGTAACTCAGTCTTTATTAGAATGCATTTTTTTTTTTAAAGTAAATCCTCATAACTTCTGGTTTCAAAAGTCTGATTTATGTTCAAATAAATTCTGACTTGGTCCCAGTGTAAAAAATAGAGACACTCATTTTCTCGGAAGCATCTACTGATCCTTGTCCTCCTTGGTAAACAGACTGCAGGCTTCTTCGTCGATGGTCTCCAGCTGGTCCGTGCGGATGGCCTGTATGATGAGGTGCAGCTCCTCACACATGGTCTCGTAGCGGTAGGCCACGCGGATGTCGGGCACATTGGTGCGTCTGATGTCGTTCCCCTCCTGGCCTTCCTTCACGAAGTGGGGGCCCAGCCAGTTGCTCTTCACCTGGTTGGAGGTACACAGAGTACAGTAGAAACGGTGGGTTGGTGGATTTAATACCTCTGGTGGTACCTCTTCTGGTGGAAGATGGTACCTCTGGTTAAGAGTTGTAGTACTCGAGACCACTTTTACGCGGTCTTGGTCTTGGTCTTGTCTCGGACTCGACTTGTGTTTGGTCTCGGTCTTGTCTTGGTCTCGGACATGGAGGTCTCGAGGGGGTTTGTGCGTAAACCAAGCAGCGAGCTCATGATCATCACAAAACCTTATGTATGACGCAGCACTCGTACACTACGCGCCAAATATGTTACATTGTATATATTTTCCGAACGGCTGTGCCATTGTTCACGTATTGGTGTGACTTAAACACTAGTCTGGTCAACTTGGTATCAGTCTTGGTCTCGACTTGGTCGGTCTTGGTCTCGACTTGGTCGGTCTTGGTCATGATACCCTCTGGTCTTGGTAGTGTCTTGGTCTCGGTTTTAGGTGGTCTTGACTACAACTCTACCTCTGGTACATTTACGTTTAGGGCATTTAGCAGACGCTTTTGTCCAAAGCGACTTACAATAACATAATAACAATAACATAATTTGCAGTCCAGTTAATCAAAATTAGATTAGTCATTGTGCAGAGTACAAGTACAGGGCCAATGAAATGCAGTTAGAATAACAGAGACAAAATATCCCACACGAAAAAAACACACATTCTAAATGAGGAGATTACGTCCCGCCAAAGTGGTCTAGAAGTGGTTAACCATTCACTCGGGCACGGCAGGTGAACCGATGTGAGGTATTCACCTTGTGGGAGAAGCCACTCATTAACACACTGTTCCTGGCCAGCTCACACATGTCACAGGAGCTCAGCTTCCACACCTGGGCAGCTATACTGTACTCCTCCATCAGGGGCTCCTGGCGAGATGGGAGGGAGACACTGGGTTAAAGGAGCTCTGGGGGGGCCCGGAGGCTCCGCCGGTTCTGACCCGCCCGCGTCGGGACAGCCTTGAAAAAAAACTAAACCCGAGTCCTATTTGGGGCCGGTGGTTCCTGAGGCGAAATTCAGGCACCGTATGCTTTTAGCACAGTAGGATCCCATTTCAGTGGGGGATCAATCAAACAATAATCTTTCTTGCACCACAGTCACGGCCCGGCACTAAGTAAAGCCGTACTCAGATGCTGCTTTTTAAGTAAGTAACGGGCCTTAACTGTTTAAGATCGGTACCAACGGTCCAGCCACTGACCAGTACCAACAGGAAACGGGGGGAAAAAACAGTTAGTATTAGGTTAGGGTCGAGAGGCTCGGTTAACTTAGCGTCTCCAAACCCCCGACCTTGGTGGAGAACCTTGGGGCCACGAACGGCCTGTGTGGAGTGCGGCCGACCTTGGTGAAGTGGAACTGCAGGGGGTCGTCGGTGGACAGGGAGACCACGAGGCCCCGGGACAGGTACTCCAGCAGTGGGTTGCGGTGGTAGCTGAGGAACAGGCTGTTGTTGCTGAGTGGGGACATGGCGATGCCGATCTGGGCCAGGTAGTACAGGTACTGCAGCACGGGGGCCTGGCCGCAGGTTGAGGTCACAGGTCACGAGTCAGATCATAGTCAATTACAGTACGTTTTCGGATTGCCGTTTGCTATTCCTACAGCTCCCTGGTCCTGTTCCCGAGCCTGAGCTGACCAGCCTACTTCTTGGCCTGCCCGGCGGGCAGCCTTGTTCCAAAGAGGATTTTAGTTAAGTATTTCTTAACTAAAGCTTCGTGTTGATTTGCAACACTTTTTCACTGCAGTTTGTGTTCACTGAGCTCGCACAGTCCCACCTCCAGCAACATGGTCGGTCCAAACAAATAATAATTCTGTAATAACTTGACTCATTGTATATAATTTAACACATATATTCTTAAATATATATTTATAAAAGCTTGTCACTTTACTTTACATACTTCTTATTTATCCTATTTGTATTTCTGCGCTGTTATGTTATTGTTATGTTATGTTTAGGTTTGTCCAAGTTATGTGTACACTGCGAGCCAAGAAAAGCCGGAGTCGAATTCTTTGTATGTGCTACATACTTAGCAAATAAAGATGATTCTGATTCTGATTCTGATTCTGATAATATACCAGACTTTAGATGATCAATGTGTGAGATTAGGTGGCACCATCACCAACACTATAGCCTGGTGGAACGAGCACCCTGTCAATGTCAGGACTGCAGAGTCACTCCCCATCTCCCGGAAGAGACTCAATAGAACAACTTTATTTATCCCCGAGGGGAAATTAGGCTCAAGACTCACTTGAACCCTGCATAACATCCATTCTCTAAAAACCCTCGCGCTCTTATATTTTGTACATCTGGCACTTGGAACTCTTTGGAACTTGGCACTAACTAACTAGCCAGAGATGTTGCATACTAGCAATGGTTAACCTAGCAATTGAAATGCTTGAAACTTGTTCTGGTTACTTTCTTACTGTATTAGCAGCAATGAAATGTTCCACCTTCTTATGACAGATGTTCTCTTTGTAAGTCGCTTTGAAAGCAGGAGTACCTTCCGAAGCAGCAGGCCGTGAGAGATGTTCTCTGACAGCATGAAGCCAGACACCAGGTGATGGATCGGGCCTGCTTCTCCACAGTGAGGACGCAGCACGAAGGTGTTGAATCCCCGTTGCCTGGAGGTCATCAACACAGAACCGGCTCAGAGCGTCAGCCCATCCGCGCGCACAGGGAACACACGCTGCTCCTCAACCCAAACGACACCACCATCTAGAGCAGTGGTTCTCAACTGGTGGGTCGTGACCCAAAAGTGGGTCACGAACCCGTTTTCAGTGGGTCGCAGGCCTTTGTCCGGGGGAAAAAAAAAATCCTGTGCTTTTATTTTGAAGAGGATTTTTTATGCAGTGGACTGCCGTCTATTTTTTATTGCCTGAATAAGTCACTGAATAGTTTAACAGTAGTTATTGAAGTGTTATGTTATGTTAAATACATTTGAGAAGTTGAACATTTTTCTTGATTTGGGTCGCGGCTCGTCATTGAGGGGTGGGTCCCGAAGCCGATTGAGAACCACTGATCTAGAGTCAACTTTGACCAAAACGTCAACCATTATTTTTTACTATGGGTCATATTGTGTACATAAGATGTATTTCTATATTTTTGCATGCTCTTATTTTTAACTTGTTTACACGTTGTATATTATCATCATAAAGTTGACGATAACGAAAAATAGATAGCACAGGTATACGGAAGTAGACCTTTGTAATACAGTTTTGGATGAAATATCGAGGTTCAGTCATTTAGCCTCCATTAATTGCAGACATTTAGTGTGAAGAAGAATAATATGACGGAAAGCGATATCTAGATTGTGCATATGCACAATAACTAGTGAAATACTGTTAGCAGCATATTGGGACTGGACGGCATAGCTCAGTGGGTGGAGCGTGGGCTCCACCTCAATTCTCAAGTAATTCCTCGCGTGGAATTACATTTTCTAGTTATTACTGTTCTGTACTTTGATCCCCATTTGAGCGTTAATTAATTAAGTGCCTAATAAAGTATCCAATCTTATCTAATGCGCTCTAAACATGACATTAGATGGAGGTCGCCTGGCGTCTACACCCAAAGAGGCGGTGCTCCCC
Source organism: Phycis phycis (assembly GCA_900302335.1). Classification (NCBI taxonomy): domain Eukaryota; kingdom Metazoa; phylum Chordata; class Actinopteri; order Gadiformes; family Phycidae; genus Phycis; species Phycis phycis. The sequence continues at coordinate 6,250 of OMKQ01044045.1, forward strand.
AGGTGAGCGTGGGCTGTACCTGCGCAGGTGATTGAGCACCGTCATGTTGGCGTAGGTGTAGTAGAGGTAGTACGAGTAGGGTGGGTTGTCCTCCTCGGTCCAGCTGGCCGGCAGGGGGCTGTCCAGGTTGAAGATGTGCTGCTCAGGCTTGGATTCGTCGTCCACGCTGTCGAAGCCCACCACCTGCAAGACGACCCCCCCCCGCGAGGCAGGAGAACACAGAACTATTCACACTATGACTACCATCTACAATACAGACCAAAAGTTTGGACACACCTTCTCATTCTTCAGTGTTGATGCCTACAATTTTCATAGTCATGAAAATAAAGAAAACTCTTTGAATGAGAGTCTGTACTGTATAAACTATTCAAAATAAAAATGTAAATTACACGTCAATGAAATTAATCTATTAACTCAATTGTATTTATTCCAATGGGAGATTTATATTTACAATTGCCACATGCTTTGATATATACCGACAGGCGGTAGGCCTGAACAACACGCTGCTATCTATGAAACAATTTGTGCAACATGTTGAATGTGCCACACAGATACACACAGGCGTGTGCACACAGACACACACACGCACGCACACGCACGCACGCACGCACACACATGCACACACGCACAGATCTAATCTCCCCCAACACACACACACACACGCACACACAAGGCTCTGCTCTCCATGTTATGTTTCCATGGCAACAGCATGAAACAGACAGTTGTAAAAGCCAGCGAGTGTCTGCCATCTGTTGCCCTTCAAACCATACACTCCAAACGTGGTAATCGTTTTACAGTTGGACGCAGTAAAAGCATTTTTGACCTCGCAGTGAGATGTGCCAAACATGCGTGCGTTTGGGAGGCGTCGAGGATCAATAACAGAGAAGAAGAACGTACGTGCTGGAGGAAGAGGTGCAGCTCAGGGTGACTGCGTGGGTTCACGGTGACCTCAAACAGGGGCATGAAGACGTTCTCCAGCATCTCCTGGAAGTTGGACAGCTGCTTCTTGGTGTGGTAGACGTCACTGGGACGAGAGAGGCAGAAGCCACCTGTTAATTATAACTCCCTGGCAATTGTTCAGTCACATACATACAGACAAATCATGTACAAATCACTCAAAACAATGTTATTGAGCAGCAACATTACATAAAATAACATACAGCATTCAGTAAGGCCCAAAGCTTGGAATATGTAAACAAGTCACTATCATTTTCTTTTATATAAAAAAATAATACAATTGTAATACAATTTGATGTACTTCAATGTGATCTAGATTACATGTAATGTATTAATTTAGTTACATGTAATGTATTAATCTAGTTACATGTAATGTATTAATCTAGTTACATGTATTTCATGAATGCACTTACAAGAGTCGGGGGACTTGCACCAGCCAGCGCACGTTGTCTGAGTAGACGCGGTGCATGACCGCCCACTTGGCCAGCTTGTCCCACTCGTCCCTGGATCGGCCATAGATGGACAGCCTGAGCTCCACGTTCTGGTACTTGCTCTCCTCCAGGTCAGCCATGACCTCCTGAGGGGGGGTAGGAACAGGTTTCGGTCAGCAGATGGCGCCAGCGTACCCTTAAACTAATGCCATCGACGTTGCCACTGATGGGACGCCACATCGGACGTTTGAAGAGCACCTTAATGATGTGGCCGAAATATTTCCCCTCCACGTGGTTGTCCGTCTTTATGAAGATCTCCCTCAGGATGGACTCGCCGATGGGGTTGTACTTGGCGTTGAATTTGTCGAAGCGATGGAAAGTGTTGCGGTCCTAAAAAAGCGAAACAAAAATGAAGACACCGCGGCGACGCCGCGCAAACACTTTGACGTGAACAAGACCCACAAGACGACCCAGGGAGAACTTACCGCGTGCATGTCCAGCGTGTCCACGCTCAGGTCGAAGGCGGTGAGGTTCATGCTGTCGAAGACCTCCATGAGGGTCTGGCCGCGGCCGCGCTCCACGTGGACGATCTCCTTGGGGTACTTCTTCATGGCGCGCTTGATGAAGCGGAGAAGGTGCTTCTGGTTCATGCAGGACGAGGCGTGGATGTGTGTGTCCACCTGAGGACAGACGCACGCTGTTTACATTCCATACATGTGTAGCTCCATGCTGCTGTTCCACACCTTTGCACTTTGCCATATTGCACCTTCTACTATTGCAACTTACCATCATTCAATTTCACAGTGAATTTTTCTACTTCCTAAAATGTATACGCCCACTGTCTGGGTGTATATTTTGCACTATTTTGTTATTGCACCATTATGTTATTTATTATGTTATATGTTACAATTATTGCACATTTGGAGTTTGGAGAAATGCAATTTCGATCCTCCGTATAATTACTTGCACTGATTGTATGGTAGGATGGACAATAAAGTTCACTTTGACTTTGACAGGGAGAGCAGCGGTGTGAACCACAGGAGACAATCTGGACCCCGGCCGAGAATTTGGTTTGGGGAACTTCACGTTTGTCCTGAGTTTTTATACTATGTGTAGCTTAACAGAGTATGTTATTTTGGATTTACAAATGCAAAGTATTTTTCATTAAAATACAAAAAAACCTTTTTATACATTTAACATCACTTCAATGCCTTTCAGATTTTACTCTTTTAAAATCTTTACACTTTCTGTATCTTGACACAGAAGATAACGATCACAAAATCCATGAGGTCAGAGGCGTCTGGTCTTTGGGGGTCTTTGGGGGTCTTGGGGGGGTCTTGGGGGCTCACCTTGCGGATGTTGTAGAAGTCTCGATGCGGGACCTTTTTCTGCTCCGCCAGCTCCTTCATCTCGTTGAGCAGGATGTGCATCTGGAACTTGGAGCTCAGGTATTGCAGACGGCGATAGCAAAAGGATTTTCTGCCTCGATAAGGAACAAGAGCAAGACATTAATGCTGGGCTGTCCTGAACCAATTTCAAGTTCATCATCTTAAAATGTAGAAATCATAAAAAGAAGTGATCCCCAAGTGCTGCGGAGTTATGCGCATACATTTTGTCAGCAGTAGGACTAAATATGTAAACAAATATGTAACATATAAATATAAAAAGCATGTGCACGTTTTAACACGCATCGCAGTGTCCGTTACGACCCGAGGAACTCACACTGGGCCGTTGATGATGAGAGCCATCATGACGTTCATATCGGCGATGTACTCTCGCAGGTCCGGGTAGGGCAGGTCCACCTCTGTGCTCCTGGAATTCACCCGACAACCGGAGGCAGAACGTTAAGTCAACGCGCACGTAACATGAAACGCACATTTCGGCATCGGCTCGATGCCAGAAGAACAGCCAAGACGTGCAGAAGATCAGGCGGAAGAAAAATAACAACAAGAAAAACACAAGCTAACAATAAAGATAGATAGTGTGATTTGTGTGCCTTTGCACCACAGTCGTGAGAAAAGTGGCAGGAGCGCGTGGTGCTCCCTTCCGTCTCACTTGTCCATGGTTCTCCGTGACGTGAACACGTGGACCACGCCGCCGACCATCTGGCAGCTGTGACCGGTGTCCGGGGGCATGGCGGCCAGATACTGGTCCTCGTAGGGGTGGGCTTTGGACCCGGGCGCAGGGCGCATGTGAGCGGCGTCTTAAGGAGGAGGAGGACGGAGGGGAGGATCAGAAGAAATAATGCTCTCAAACAGCAGGACTTGGCATCCAGGACCTAAGGTATAGGTGTGCCTGTTTTTATTCTTTCTCACTATTCTTCTTATCATACATATATATTATTAATACTTAATTAATTAATTATTTTTTATTATCATTTTTATTTTTGTTTATTTCTTGTATATTTTTGTGTTTGTGTATTTTATTTATTTTTCTTTGTACATTCAGCATACTAGTTCAGGGTATTGTTGGATGATGTCATTATTGTTGATAGAAAAAGCAAAAAAACACAGAGATTGTACCTTTAATGCTTCCCATTTTTTTATAAAAAAAAAGTTGAGGATCAGGCCAACAAAGATTTGTTTCTTCAGAGGGCCTCTGAGTGTGTAACATTACTGTATCTGCAACCCCGCTGGGTGTCATACACTGAGAAAACAATAGCCTTCAGGTTTGTGAACTCAAAGGTGTCTTGAGTGTCGTTTGTTTGCATGTCATTAGACTATTGTATGGACATGCTTACATATATCGTGAAGTGATGTGTGTGTGTGTGTGTGTGTGTGTGTGTGTGTGTGTGTGTGTGTGTGTGTGTGTGTGTGTGTGTGTGTGTGTGTGTGTGTGTGTGTGTGTGTGTGTGCGCGCGCGTGCGGCGCGTGTGTGTGTGTGTGCTTTAGCTAGCA